>JACJUM010000875.1:7166845-7206439 GCA_020976665.1 Heortia vitessoides
TATAATTGATTGTATTCTCACAACATCTCATACATAGATCTGATTCCGTGATAAGTAGCTTAAAGCATTTGCGTAACGGACTTCAGACAACACAGGAATCGCAAATATACTACTTAAATTGATAATTTAACATCTACGTACAAAACAAACACAAATATCAATAAATAATATGTATCCTGGGTGGGGATAGAACCCACGGCCTTTGGCGCACAAGACAGGGTCACTACCATCATTTATTGTACTTGAGTTTAGATATTAAATATATTCTATCATGTTAGAACAAAGCTTGTTACGTAATAGAAGTAGCATACCCATAGAATGGTTTAAGTTTGTCTGTTGCGTGCATATCTCATATCGCAATTAATTTTTAGGTCACGTGTAACGAACCAAATATTTAGTGTCTTCGCATACAATCCTCTCTACCTAATCTCGGTCAATCTCGGCCGGCCTATGTGTGTCCATTTGCAACACTGCCTCAGTCATTACTACGCCTACCGGCTCGTTCGTAAAATCATAATGAGTTCGACAGTTATATAAACCGGCATATACTGTAGTGGAAAAATTATTTCACAATGGTTGTAATTGAATAAGATGTCAGCGGTGGGCCTTAAGAAATGTAATTGAAGAATTATTTCGATTGAATAAGTACTTATATAGAAAGTAACGGTCGATATTGGCTCATCTTAAAAGGCGCGAAGTAGAAATGTATCAATCAAAACTATGACGAAAGTTGTATAACCGTATCGACGCGGCGGTTCAACGATTCGCCATAACGATGAGAAAAATAGAAACGTTTCAAAAGGAGAGTTTCGCAACGGCTTAATATTCCACTTACCATTATTTGGGCATTCATTAATGCTCACGCGCGGTGAAAAGTAGGCAATATTTATCATAACCGAGTTAATCATTGCGGTGGAATGGCGAACATTGCGTGTGTATTGCGTAAAGGGCGTTCGTCGATCAGGTTTCATGTAAAAGTGGCGGCGTGCTTCAGTCTGGTCCTGCAGTTGGGTTGAGACTGCACTTGCTATATTGTATGTGACGCAAATACTTTAGTTTATGTATAAACAGATATTTAATTTACTCCAAGTTCGCAATTGAATATTGAAAAAAATTAAAATATTCTAATGTTGTCTGCACTTAATTGAGGGACACATAAAAGGGTGTGGTAAGTTTGTTATCTAATAAGAAAAAGTGTTTCTTACGGATAGAGAAAATCGGGTAAACCGCTAATAAAAATAATATAAATATAATAATACTCAAATTTGTAAAATTTTTACCGTTAATTTTGAACTTAATGTCTCGCACTTTTAGATTAATATTGATTGCGAAGTTTTGACAGATTTTATCAGATTGATCTGTCACTGTGTATACGTGCATATTTTATTAGTGCCACCACTAATAATTAATTTTAAAAGCTTTAATTAAACAAAGTAAACCGAAGCCGAAATGGTTACATTAGTGTAATTTTTAACAAGATCGACGATTTGTTATACTAAGTGATGGTGCAACACTCGAAAAAAAATTCCTAGAGCGGCGACTCGGTCGGCGAATCCGGTCTTCGAAGCAATATTGACATTTTGTACAATCAATATCACGCGGCGATCGTCGTGAACTTTCACCGTTGTTGTCGGTTTTGCCGACAAAGATGTCTCGTTGCGTCACTGGTGTCACTAACAAGGTGTGTGGGCACCTTTATGTAACATCCCTCGAGCTTTTGCCTCTTTCACATTGAAAACCAAAATGGCATACACAAAAATAAGATATATCTCTTAAAAATAATAACATATCTCTGACACCTCCCAGCAGTGTTATTACTGGTGTGTTTCGGTTGAAATAACTCGGTAATCATAGTAATTTTAACTATACGAAAATTTCTAAGAATGTATAGACGTTTGTTATTCTTTTTTCAAACTACTTAGAATGGATTTTAACAAACTTTAATACAATATAGCTCTTACTTCAGAACAACAGATAGACTAATACTAAGTTATATACTAGCTACCACCTATCTTTATCAGAGAAAAAGGTATAAATTCTAAGGATATGAACGCACACGAATTGGCGAGCAGCGCTAGTGTGATATAATGGGCTGGTGACGTATTTATCGCTTTGTCTATGAGATGTGCTATGAGCGTGTATAATTTATTTATTAATTTAGTAAGTAATAAAAACGGATTTCTAGATATTAATAGACATGTGTGTTGAGAGGCTCATATCAACTATTTTATACTAGACGATTCAAGTGGTGTCGTCTTTTTGCAAGTCATCATACTAGCCATTCCATTCAGTCCACCGCTGAACATAGGCCTCTCCAAGAAAGAGAGAATTTTGTCCTTAACTGCCGCGCTGTGCAAGCGTGTTGACAATAGCAGAGTGCAGATTTCGCTACGGGAATGCTGCTGCCCTACCACCCTATGCATTTCAGCTACACTGTCTCGGGTGGATTTACCGCCTTCTGTCGGTTCTGGTACCACAGTCTCAGAGGTACTATTCTACCTTGCCGGTACCTCACTTTTTGCAAGTCTTATATTAAATAAGTTTTAGCTGTATCCCAGTTCATAGCAGCTGTATACGTCTTTATTATAGTTAAATTCGTCTTTTTTATTAGCCTAGGTCGACAAACAAGCATACAATCTACGTAATAGTAAGTGTCACTGCAGCGTATACATATGTACTAGTAATATCACAAGGATCACTAACGCGTTGTTGTTTATGACTTAGATATTATGTCATATTAACCAGTGATTTCACTGCCTCTCTCATTTTATTTGGTGATAGAAATAGGTCAGAGTGAGATACCAATCCATCCGACCTTTGTATGAGGTTCTACTTCATGTAATAACTGTTATAATAATAATAAATAATACTATTAAAAAAACAGTCTGGCTATGCTTTCAAACTTTATTTTATGAAAGATAAGTAATAAGGCAGCAACTCCAGAGTACTTTAAGATTGTTTAATTTATAAAAAAGAGTTATTTGATGTCCCTTTAACACTATATATACTTAAACTATATAACCTTTGTATGTATGAGTTGATGTGAGATAACGACACTTGGTTAGTTAAATATCACTATTACCGGTCAGGATTACGTTTGATTTACAGAAACATATAATTAATGTGTTCTGTTGTAATAACAACTCTATATCTCACCTGCCTATTGCATTCAGCGTGATACTGCGGTACTAAACATCGTCTTTCTACTTTTGAGTATTGAGGACGTAATAGGCTGATCTTGGCGGTGCATGATCTCCATTCCGTGTATAGTGGAAGTAGGTCTCTCGATAAATACTTCCACGAAGACGGATACGTGGTTTGAATTGGGCGAAGTCATAATATCGTTTTATAAAAAATATTTTTTCATGTTTCATCAAATAAACCTTCAGTGTAAACATATTTTTCGCTAGCATATACCAATATGCTAAGCTCGAATTAGGTAGACATTGGAAAATTATTCAAAACCTCAACGCATACCTACTAACATAAAAAAGACTGAAAGAAGATGACTGACAGTGATTGGTCAGCTGGTTATCAGTGTGTCGGTTTAGACAGATAATAAATACTTGGCAATTAATGACATACACGATTCTTCCAATATACATATACACACATAAATAGGAGATAAAAATAATACTTTATTCCCTTTGAGGTAAGCAGAATTTATTGCCATTTATTTGGAAATTGACATTAATTCCTTGCTACATTATTATTTATTAATGTTTTCATAAAAACGCCGATTGAACCTTAACTGCGCCATCTCATTTCTTCGTTTTAATATAAAAATGTCTTAAATGTTGGTTATCATTTGGTGTTTATTCAGTTCGTTTTCTCCCGCCCTTTAACTTTAGTCTTATAAATCTCTTTTGTTAAAAAGTAGCAAATATCTATTATCACACTGAAATCGGACATCAACAGAATAATGTAATAAATTAAACGTAATAAACCTATGAAATGCGCTCACGAACTCGCAAGCACAAACTAGTTTCATAATAACAATACACTGTATACCGACTGCCGATTACCGTTTTATTCTTTCCGCGCGCTTTCATGCATAAACCATCCATTAGTCAATAGTTGACTGACAGGCAATATTAAGATCGATAGTGTGTATTGGATGCTCGATCGAGTTACATTTCATACATACTTTCTTCTCTCCCTAATGCTTAATAGAGACAGGCCTTACAGAGGTTTGATATTGATACCTTTTTCACCTTAATACCTATCCAAAGTGGCGTACCCAAGTTATGTACCCTTACTTGTTTCTACAGCTAAAAAAATGTGTTCGCATTGCTGTATTCCGGTTTGAAGGTGGAAAAGGTTTGAGTGAAATTACTAGATAAAGTAACATATTATCTTTAAGTCACAAAGTTGGCGGTGCGTTAATGATATCTTTACCATGAAACGAATGGCTGTGCCGACTTAAAATATAAAAAGAAAAGTTTGTCTCACTCGAGTATTCTTCGCTTATAAACCTTTGTACGTAACGAACGCGCTGTCGAGAGTTCACAGTTTACTGAGCACAGTTAATTGTTACGACGTTATTAGTGCGCGTTTCTTTATTAATAATTTCTTATATAACAAATTATCGTATTTTTGAAACTCCAAATTTTTACTAGAAAAATTTTTGACCTTAATTGGTAGATGTGTAACAAAAAGTTTTACTTTATACTAAAAGTATAAAAATATGATATGATATGATCCTTCATTCGGTTTTTTAAACCGTAAATAACTAATACCTATGATCATCATCATCCATTGAATGGACACTGCTAGACATAGGCCTCCCCAAGAAGAAAGAATTTTACCCAAAATTGCCACAATACAAGTGCGGTAACAATCGCATAGCGTAGCTTCGCGACGGGGATGCTTCTCATCATTCGCCATTGTATTTAAGCTACATTGATTTGGATGGGTATACCATTATATGTCGCTATATATAGTAAAAGACGATTGAAGTACTAATAATAATACTTCGGTCGTCTTTTACGGAATATGGTACAAAGGTTGGTAATATTCTACTCTACAGCTATCCCACAGTATGTTGCCTACAATATAGTAAATAAAAACATCAATGTCTGTAAGTTCCGCTCAGGTATAATGACCAATTACAACAATTCCATACTAAAATTCTGAATTTCGATGTTTCTTAGAAAATATCTGGAAATGAGAACGTAATTGAGTAACGACATACCGTATTTAATTGGAAATTTATCGGAACGCCTAGCCTAGTCCAGCGCGAGTTGACGTTACAAATTACAATCAGGCTAATTGGGTGGAAGCTAGCGCTGTGACAAAGGGCCGACGAGATCGGCCGAGTGAGGGATGGTCCTCGTTAGCTTGTGTCCTCGCGCCAATGATTCATCCCCTTGACGCCCTTGGGGCTGCCTGAACTGCCATTCATGTCACCGATCGAATCTCACGGCCCAGTAAAGTTAAGAAGGGTCTGAGAAATCTATAGTTTTAAAGGGGCTGAATTGACCTATTTGTGTTCTACTAAGTATACATGTCCGCCAAGGATCGTGGATGGGGATCCAGGTCAGATATTTATTTGATAAATTTTTGTATTTGTTCTGTTTCTGGGTATTAAAAATATATATTTAAGTATATATTATATTTGGTCCGAACGAGCCGGTTTTCTATTCGGATATTTACTCCGCGGCAAGTTATACAGAGGGCGGAAGAGTATAACAAGCTATTATGATAGGCGTTTGTGGACTATGGGAAAGCCTTTGATTCGGTCAAAACGTGGACTGTACTTGAATCTCTTCAAGGGTGCCATATTGACTAACAGTACATCGAAGTGTTTGTATGACAACGCAACTATGTCGGTTTGAGTAGAGAAGCAGAGTTATTCCTTAAAAAAATGGGTGTTAGACTGGCAGACCTCATATCTCTGAAACTGTTTTATGCTACTTCGAAAAACGGCTTCAAGTTTCCAAAATGGCAAGGAATTGGCATCAATGTTAATGTCGAATTCATCATTGAATGGGTATGCACTTGCACGCAGAACTGATGAACGATCGAGTCATAAGGTTCTGGAATCGAGACCACGTACCGGCAGCGTAGGACGTCTACTCATAAGGTGGACAGACGATCTGATTAAAACCTAAGGGTCGCGCTGGATGCAGGCCGCATTCATCCTATTGGAGATCACTTGGGAAGGCCTATGACCTGCAGTGGACGTCTTACGGCTGATATGATGACGATACAGATGATTTTTTATACTTTTATACTTTCTTTGTTATACTTTTTTGTCTGATATTTTAAATATTAGATATTTATATACAAAAGTGCTTTAAGCTATGTATCTCGGAGATAGGTCAATAAGATGCTATGTGTTTTATTATTATTACTTTATACTTAAATGAAAACCGGTATCGGTATCAAAGAGACCTACCCCTCTTAAGGTAAGAAGTTTGATATACTTGTGTACGTTATTTAGTTGTTTTTTTAATATTTATATATACTTGCTAGTTTAATATGCCGCATTTAATTATACGAAACTATTCTTTAATTATTATAAGTCCTCTTAAATATCTTATTTGGGTTGACATCTAAACTTACCTGCAATTAAGAACAAATAAATAACTAAAACACCGACATAATATGCAGCCAAGGAATAGATATACATTTAATTATCCATACCCGAAGATGTAAACATTATATCCTCGGTAGATTATGCATTTAAGTAAATAGAGCACTTCCTTTGTTCCAACTTAGAAAGTAACGTGAGACTAAAAATAGATTAAATGTTGTGTGTATAATAATACACATTTATATAAATAAATATAAATAGATTTGTAATCAGAACTTTCGCATATCGAACACAAATTTGTTTTAAGATAGAATTGTAAATTGTTGGAAAATGTTTGAGCTTCAAAGTGGTGAATGCTCAAAGAAACCTCTTATATTTAAGGCCTTAAGGTCTAACCTGATAAAATATAATGTAAGCCGCAGACATCTGTATGTAAACAAGCATTTAATTTCTACCTTATTCCCTCGACTTTTGCCCAATGTATCCTAATAAGGCATTTTATTTTAAGCAAAAAAATCTATTCTCGCTTTGCTAGTAGGTCACCGTGAATGAATAGATGCTTTTGTAATATTAAATGGGCATTTCGACTTTCTTTTTAGTAGTATACGTAAGGGACAGATGATAAATTCATACTTGCCTGGGGAAATCTGTACCCCGCATCACATTTTTACACGCGAGGGCACAGAACTCATGCCATATTTAATTTACGGCTCTGTGCCTTGGATACAAATATCTATTTCTTTAAGAACCATTTTTTAAACTTAGAAACAGGCTGGTTGGTTCATATAATAAAATAGTTGAAACCATGTGATATTATATTAGATGAATAAATAAAATAGGCAATAATAAGAGTAATGTAACACCAAAAATATTTTTTACAATATTTGTATGCATTATCGTATATATTATAACGCATAGTAATGTTACGATATATTTTCTATTCATACAACATCGAGATTTCATAAATAGTCCCAAATCCGTCGCTTAAAGCACTTGTGCTATTAGGCAACAGAGGATATAAAGCTTAAATACATATTTAACATACCCCACACAAAACAAATACAATTTTCTATTCTATTAATGTTTGTGCTCGGTGGGGAGGACTCTTGGAGCACAAGATTGGATCACTACCATCTGCGCCATTGGGCCATATGCAGTGAATTCGGTGAATTCGGGTAAAATGGCAAGTATCAACTTTTAATAAACAAGTTATATTTTAAACATTATTTTATTAATCTGCACACTAAATTACCTCCATCCTCCAATTATCTCCAGGTATTATCCATATTTAGTACTAGCTGTGCCCGCGACTTCGTCCGCGTGAAATAGTTTTTATGGGTACCAAACCTCTTTACTACAACTTATATAAACTTTGAATGTGATGTTTATTTATATAGAATCAATAGCCTGAAAATAAGTTTCAAGTTTCTAGCTTCAAAAATAGCGATACTTCCATACAACTTTTCATTCCTCTTTTCGGCCCCTTACAACCCTTATTTCAAATTTAAAAATAGCCCATGTCCTTTCTCAGGGTCTAAAAACTGTTTGTGGCAAATTTCATCAAAATCGGTTGAGAGGTTTAAACGGAAAAGTGAACAGACAGACAGACAGACAGAGTTACTTTCGCATTTATAATATTTGTAGGGATTACAAATACAAAAGAATAAATCTGTTTGTTTGTTTCGCTTCCTTGGCTCATGGCCGGGCAGGCAGCAAAGGAGCCACATATTAAGAACTTGATTGAAGAACACGTTATTATGAAATCCAGCACAGTATATGTTATTTATTTTCCTTGGCCAATATTAGTCTTATATTATATACTTTAACTCGATAACTTTGATGGATTATCCCGAACTTGTTTGTGATTACTTTTCTGGAATAACAGAATTATTTCCATTGAGACGTCCCGGTAGTTCCTAGCTACGTTTGGCCACCAAATATATCACCATGTTTCACATCCTATTGCGGTCTTTAGATTACTTTTCATATACACATAGCAATAGATCAATCTGTGCGTATCTTCATTAATATTAAACTTAATATATTAATGGCAGACTTCATTATGAATTGAATTATTATGACATATTTGAAGATGTAGGTACTATGAGGTAGGTTTAGGTATAATAATTCATACTAGTTTTTATTCTTAAAACAAATAATGTTTCAAACTTATTTAAGAATTCTGTGCTTGCATAACTCGTCTATTTTATGACATAAAAAAATAATTAGGTTTTTAAAAGTATAAAAAAAATTAAACTTTCGGAACTTAACTAAACGGAAGTTATATTATATCATAATCTAAATTGACGTTAGAGTAGCAAATCAACTCACTCATAAACAATCAATCAATTTGATCAATCTAGTATCTATCAGTTAAAAAACCAAGTTAGTGGATATATTCATAATTACATTTCAAAATTA
The DNA here is from genome assembly GCA_020976665.1 of Heortia vitessoides. Taxonomy (NCBI): domain Eukaryota; kingdom Metazoa; phylum Arthropoda; class Insecta; order Lepidoptera; family Crambidae; genus Heortia; species Heortia vitessoides. Next base: position 7,175,805 of record JACJUM010000875.1, read on the forward strand.
TTGCATATTAAATTTTAACTCAATACAAAATGAAGTGATGTCTTAAAAGTTATAATGTTACTAAACACACACCGTAGTAATACCAAAGTAAGACAGATAATAAAATTTATGAATGAAACATAAGAGTGAGGCATACAATTTTAAAACCATATATTAGATGTAAAGACGATCTAACTAAAGTATTTTATCAGATCTTAAATCGGAAGCCATACAAAATGTATTAGTTAAGGTGTCCCAAATAAGTGTGCTTTGTATTTCTATGAATACTGGTTGCATCCATATGATCAGGTTGACACATCCATAGTGATAGATTCCTTTAAATATTATACAAATACACTTAGTCCGAAATTGGGCTGTTTAAATGGCTAAAGATAAATAATGCTAATAAATTTCAATATACTGAAACTGAAATGTTTATCAAAGATTATTTTGACAAAAGATTCCAAAGGTTAACAAACCATAGATCGACATAAGCATTTGAATAATGCATTCGCGTATTCTTGGAGCTATATTCGTGATGATATGTGTGGGCGCTATGGCCGGGCTATGCCTTCATGAAACATTCATTTATTATAATAAAGAGACGACATTTCGGGCTCACCTCCATAAGTTCGCACAGCTTTAATCCACATTTCATTGCATACCCGCAACACGCCCGTGCTTGTATTTGCGAACATAAAATTTTTCATTTTCAGAGCGACTATTTTGCCTCATGCTACCTTTGCTTAATATATATATATATATATATATATATATATATATATTATATATAAATATATTTAAGTATATACACATGTATATTAACCTGTGTATTTATAGTACTGTTCTCCATAGAAAACATTTTGTTCGCCAGTAAAATACAACATGTGACCTCTATATCTAATGTAATCCGTTAGTATGTTTGATACGGATATCAAAATATTTTCTTCGTCGTATGAATGTACGTTCAGAAACACGTTGTGATCGCTTATTCGGAAAATAGGAATAGGATTTCGTTCCGAACAATACACCAATAAAATAAACAAGTTGTCTGGAAAAATAGGTTATGCTGCTCGGTAATACCATAGCGAAAAATATCGTGACGTGCAATATGAAGAACAATTTACGTAATTAATATTGCTTGATTTATATTACTTATATTTGGAGTTTGAATTCAGTCGGCAAAATAAGTCTTTAGTGGGTGATACAGAACGGTGTGGCGTCGGTGTAAGTACTCCACTCTCACAGTTCTACTGTGATATACAAATTAAAGTTGTCCTGCAATTTGTGAGTTCACAACTACTTCGTGTACTTAGCCCAAGACATGTCCTTCTTGGCTCCTCTGAAACCATCATGGTCTATATCTCTCAAACGCTCTAACCATAATCCGTACACACACGCATTAGTTAGGCTTAGAGCACTCGTCATCAAGTGCGTCATATTCTATCTCACCCAGCGCTAACCGTCGGTACTAGTGAAGTCAAGCATAATCCATTCTGTGCTTTCTTTTTTCCTCTGTTTTTTGTCTTGTCACAAAGAATGGCCACTTAAACTAAGTTCCGTGCCTTAGTGGCGCCCTCGAATGATCGCCGTCAGTCTCGTTCCAATACCAAAAACTTTAAAACGCCCTTACGCTAGCGAAGAGTGTACCGGAAGTGCGCGAGCATAGCGCCGTTCTTTTTTTTACTCTCTGAAATAGTTTAACCCCGTATTAAAAATAAACCTGAATTTAATATAGCATTTTCTTTAACTTATTTCACAGCCATTGCCTTACATCGAGAAGTATCTAACTCATTTTGGTATTCCTTCGGCTATTTTCATGGAAATAGTTTCTCAATCGATTATGCCCTGCATCTGACATATAGCAAGCCGGGTTGATGGAAATTGCACATGGGAGCAATATAGTGTTTACATATAACGGAATTAATAACATTCTACTAGGACATTCATCATTATGTACAACATATAATGTACGGTGCTGTGCAGATAAACCAATTTTAATATACAGTTCAAAGCCTGATATTTATTATGTAGACGCTACAGATGTCTGTCTGTCTATAGTTAAAACTTGTTTTCATTATAAAATTTATTGTTATTACCCTAGTATTGGGTGTAGTTAGTAAGTCCTTCGTACTAAAATTTTGTTTTTTCCATTAACACAAGCTGTTGCCTACGAGTTTGCTTGCATGGACATTCTGATCCGGTAGAACGGACGACCTCATTAAAATGCGATAAATTTGGGCGATGAATATAACTTTGGCAAAATTTAACAAATCGGGGTAACCCGATGGAACTTTTCCAGACTATGAAATAGGTCGGTACTAAGTTCCATCCGATTCCGAACCGCTCTTTTGATGAGTAGTCAATATTTTCCATCTTAACTTTCGCATTTGCAATATTAAAAAATGTTTTATTGAATCTTCATGTAACATGCGTGTTTAATTGAATTTTACTTTCAAAAGTGAGAAAATTACGGCTTTTATTGATCACATCGAAAACATAAAGAAACTAGAATAAAAATAGCACAAAATAGAAACGGCAAAAACAGGCCAACCAGGGCTTAACTTTAAATACTGCAGCAGAATAAAATAATACCAATGTATCACGTATACTCAACGGCACATCATAAATAAAAATATAGACATATACTTACATAATATTAGTCAATGACTAAATATTAATTTAAATAGATATATTGGCCTATGTGGTTTTAAGCCCGATCAATACGAATTTGAAACTAGCTGGAAACATTTTATATGAATCTGTGAAGTGTTAAGTGTAGATTAATATTTTCCAAACCGTAATAGTGGTTCATGTTCGCGGCGGGAACATGTCCGCCCGCCATTTTTGCGGTCGAACGAACGAAACGAACCATGCTAACGGCAAAATGTGTGGAAACATGCAGGGTTGCTGGGTGACAATTTAATTAAGTTTGGAGGGTTGGAAAGCCTTAGTTTGCATGCAGGGGTAAGTCGCTTTGAAAAAAAAGAAGCACAATTCGTTTCGCCCTAAATTACCCGAATACACAGTTAGAGTTGGTTAAAATAAAAAAAAAATACGTTATGTTAATGTCTTAGATTTCGAAGTCTCTACAGCACATAGCACGCAGAACCTATAGCCAAATGGAGTCTGGACCTAGATTGGAGACCATGAAACCACTAGCGCAGCTTAGGATGTTTACCAACAAGACGAATTGACTAGAATAAAGCCTCAAGATTGGAAATCACTCGAGGAGGCATATGTATGCCCAACATTGGACTTTATGAGGATGATGCTATATTGTAAATGCTTCCAAATATTTTAATCATTCAAATTCATTCATTGTACACTATTTTGTATTTTATCGATATGTATGTATTGCATCGATTTAACATCCAAAGTGCTTGCAATGCATTTTGCAGTTTGAATTTGGAATTTAAGAATAGCTAACAATTGTATGGTCCATATGTTGGACATCCCTGACTCTCCAATCATAATCCAATTGTGAATACCTCTGTCAGGAGCATTGTTGCGGTTGTCGGTCCCACGGTCATGAAACATGTCCGAACGTGTAACGAACATGCGCAGTTTCACCTAGGGTTGCTAGATATCCGCGATTCAGGTTTAAGGGGGCAACCCTATCTGTTATCCCATATCCACATGAATTCCTTGGTCAGACATATTGTTGCCGCTAACATCCGCAGCAGTATTTTTTTTTGTTTATTTATTAAGGTAACATGAAATTCTAGACTTCCTCAGTCTTAGGAGTTCTCATGGTGAAATAGTAAGAGATACTTTCCATTTTCCAAAAAACTTCGTGTGTATTTAATGCTAATCTTAAAAAGCACCTTTGGAATACTTTCTCTTTAAATTTTACAGTGAATTTAAAGCCTCTATTTTCCTAGTTTCATAATTAAGTATTTTCATGTGTCCATAAATCATACCGTATCCTGATACTGTATTTAATTTATTTCCCCTAGGGGTTTAAGAGAAGAAGCCTCTATTTAAAGTCACTGAATGTAGTTATATTTTAGAACAAATTTATTTGAGACCAGCACTGGCCGTTATTAGGCCATCGTGGCCTTCACTTTACATTGCATCCAGCACTATCTTTCTGGGAACAAAAAGCAGTCTACATTCCCTGGAGGATTCTTATCCAAATTACAATTTTAGTTAAATAACCGTTTAACAGCTTTATTGTTAAAAAGAAATAAAAAGCAGGTAGACACTTAGTTACAAGTTTCAGTAATAGCAAGTATAATAAAGTGTTGCTTCGTCAAATGGACAAAGCCTAATGAACGATGAATAATTGTTAACGCGATGGCCAATAGCATCAGCAAACAGCCACTGTCAACAACAGCCCGCGAAACGTTTTGCAATGCCAGTGACTAAAATTTCTCGTGTTCGTCATATACCGGCGTTCCCACAGTTTTACAATTGGCATTCAATTTGAAATTGGAATGTGCGTTCCACATAGGTGGGCATTACGGTTGCAATATAGCATTGGACAGAAGCAAGCGTTTGCAAATTGTGACAACACTTCTCGAAGCATGAAGAGTGCATTTACGTACGTGCATGTAGTGTGCGGAATGGAATTACTTTTTGCCTGCATGAAGCAATGTCTAGCCAGAGCTTTTGCGATAATAAATTTCAATCTCTGTTGCTTCACCCCATTTAGTGGCAGAGAATTTTATTTAAGCAAATATAATTGTGATTATTCTTGATGGCAGACCAATAGAGGTATTAAGCCTGGGATTCTATTCTCAGTTAAGACATGTTCATAAACACTATTCAGACTAATAGCATTAATATAAATTGAAATAAAACAAATATCATAGCTGAATAAAAAAAAAATCTAATGATGTATTTTAAACATTCGTACATTTCGAACGCAGGCAATTTCTAAAACTACTCAACATGCAAACCGAAGTAACTTTCTTAATTCCGCCGCGTCCGTCGAATTCGGTATTCTTGAAGTTATTTTGGAGAACCTCAAAGTAGGCGCTGTCCTGCGCCGTAATAGCCCTCAAGGCAAACCAGCGAGCCTGTAATACGAATATAGGTAGATCTAATGATCGAATCAGACAATCGCTTTTATGCCCGGACATTGACTTGCATTGCCCTAATGTTTATGATTGCAACAACATTGGTAAATCAATTCAGATTAACCAGTTGTGCAATGGAGTGCAACACGAATGTTGATACGGTCAGTCAATCTTTGTTTTAATTGTTGTAACGGCTCTATGTTGCATTTACTTGTTTACAAATATAAATAAATTTCGTTGGCTGGTTTCATTAATGCTGAACTAAATTGTTGCTGTGTAAATAGATAGACTTCGCGGCGGTAAGACATCAATTTGTTTACAATTTGAATTGTTTTGTATTTTGAACTGTATATATGTTTATATACATGCCGTATTTATTATTAAAATACTATATGTATATAAAATTGGTAAACTCTATCACTGTTTGACTGGAGACCGCAAAAGTAAGCAAACATTTATATTCCCTCAAATTGAAAGTTTTATTTAGTACAATGTCTGCTGGGTTCAGCTAGTAAGCACTAAACTTGTAAAGTAGTTTTAACAATATATACCTATTTATCATCGAAATGCTTAATAATTTTGTAACTTTGCATACGTTTACGCGGTAATGCTCACGGTTGTAAAAGCTAAATGGATTATTGTGTGGTATTACATTCATCGTTTGTCTCTAAACGATTCGTTTGTCTCTTTCACAGCACAAACATATATTTTATTGTATGATTTCTAGATGTCTATGTCTTTGATCTTTATTTATTGGCATCAATTTATTTATTGTCTGTTTGGTCTTCTTTTATTTCGCAGTTGTACGATTAGGTTCTGGCGTCACGAAGATCAACACATAGGATTAATTGTTATTTACCACCAATGGTAAATTATATTCAAATTAAATTTAAACGTTTACTATTCATAAAAATCTACTCACATAACGGCTTTAAAACGCGTTTTGTTTTACTTTTACATTTTTTGCGACAACGGTGGCCCTAGGTAATTTTATGAAGACCAATGCTTTTATACCAAGAATTCAATACTTAAGCATATTCTCGTTATTAATCGACAAATATTGTTTTAAGTTAGAAAGCATTATTATTTCCTGCTATAGCGTTAGCATTTATTTTACAGCGCTTAAGAAAGTATGCTTTATAAACTTTCGCTTCGTGTGGTCTTACTTTTTTATACATATTAAGCGTATATTGAGGCTTTGTGCTTGGAACAGCGGAAATGCTTCAACGGGAAATAAAGGTTGTTCGTACCGGATTTCCTGGCAAAATCCTGCCTGTTAGGTTTTTGGGGTTAAGTATTCTGGTGAGCTCTGTATCTAGATTTATAGTTAAACGCTTTAATTTTTTTGGTTCAGTTCAACGATGTTATTAATTTACATTAACAGAGTATCTTTGCCCGTCTGAACGCGATTTATTTACGCGTAAAAGGATTAAGTTCATTCAGGTACGACAAATAATAAATGGAAAACAACTAAAGTATCATAAACCACCAGAACTAACACATCATTTCTGTGTTCCTATAGGTCATTTTAATTATATTCTTATAGTACTTATTTTCAAGTGAACTTTACTAATCGAATAATATAATAATTTGATATTCAGTTCAATCGATGTATGAATAATCAGATCAACTCGAACTAAAAATGTCTAGAGCGAGGGGGATTTTTAACACTTATATATTGATATCATATCATTATTCATTAAAATAAAATAAAAAAAATGGAACCTTCATTGCTATTTCAAGAACTGACCTTGTTATTTATTCTTATTGCACTTCGCAGATGCAGCCTTTCTGTCTATTTCGCCCAAATCATAGATGACCTTCCTTGAACATGTTTGCTGACCGCCTTGATTGTCGTTGACCATGATAAATATATTTATGATCTTTATTATAATATTAGCGTTCTATCTGCGACATTGCATTCCACGGATTCTTTTCTAGGACCTTCAGGATCAAGGAAAACTTACTATTAAACCTGCCCAATAATTAAAATGTTGATCTGCCCAATAACTGAAATGTTCGCATCTATAATATGAATGATATCATCATATTTTTTCAACTATTGGAAGTCCACTGTTAGACATAGGCCTCCCCAACAAAGGGGGATCATTGCCCATAATTGCTGCCCTGTGAAGGCGTGATGGCAATCGCTGAGCGTAGGTTTGAGCATTTGAACTATGCCTCTCACCCTTTTAATAGAAAAACAATAATGCGAACATTACGGTTTGGTGGAAGCGGTGGTAGAAGTAGATGTGGAATAGATACCAGATTACCAATGCAGGTGAGCTTTGAGCATGAGGTCTACTTCTAGAGTTAAAAAATAATGATCTTATGATTAATCTTTAAAATAAAACTAACAAAACGGAACCTTCAATGCTATTTCGAGATTTGACCTTGTTATTTGTTTTTATTGCACTTCGCAGTTGCTGCCTTTCTGTCAATTTCGCCCAAATCATAGATGACCTTACTTAGAACATGTTTGCTGTCCGCCTTGATTGTTGTTGTCCAACATACGTTTGAAACTGGGACACACGATGCTGCTGCACTGCTGCTTGGTGGACGGGGTGACGGTAGAAATAGAGAAGTATTTTTACCCGTAAACTACGGCATTGCAACATGAATATGGATAAATCAAAATTGTTTTAGTGGACCGTTTGGAACAAAAGAAAATCTAAAATAGATAGTCACACTTACATTAATAATAAGTCAGTATGACTAAAGTATAGGTATTAGTACACTTAATACAGTAATTTAAAGTTCCCATAGCCAAATAAAAAACGTTTTGAAATATGCTTCAACAAAAAAATAAAATAAAATTACATTACAATTTATAATTTCAAGCATGATAGCGCGGGGAGAAGTTTTAGCGGACTTCGTAACAAGTTAATCCAGTGTAAAAAAGTTAAATACAGTTTACCGTGTCAAATGTGAAAAAAGTGGATTGTTTTGCGTTCGAGGTATGCGCGTAATACGAAATTTATTAAACTAGCGGAGTTTGTTGCTTTCTTTTTATCTACAACTATAGTATTTGGAATAGTGTGTAGATTGTAATATAAAATACAGCTAGTATAGTAGTAAAGGGCCTGATGGCGTAGATGGTAGTGATCCTTTCTTGTGTGCCAAAGGTTGGGTTGATCTCCATACAGGACAATCATTTATATAATAAATATTTATGTTTATGATTCCTCTTTTGTCTTATGTTTGTAACACAAGTGCTTTAAGCGGTTTATCTCGAAGACAGATCAATGCGTTAGATGTTGTGAGAATTTTATTTTAATTACTTATTTTACGGCGCTATGTTATTAGTTTAACATTTTTGTCCATATTTTTTTGCATATTCAAAGGCGGCTTCATGAATAAATCCGAAGTAACACACTCCGAGCTCTATTCTAGTCCGAATAATGCGGAGACCAAGTAGAAACAAATTACAGGGAGCGTCTTTGTGAATTCCTCATTTCGTCGCTTGTTTACGGTTTTCTTTGCAATGTTTGTTGTTTACACAGGTTAAGGTCTTGATAAAATACGTTGTATTTTGTTGTTTTACACAAAATAAATTTACTGACTTTAAGATTGCCGAAAGAATTATATTATAATCGCATTCAGTGGAATTGTCGGTATGCGGATGCTTATTTGTTAAAATTCTCCTTTATACTAATATGTTATTCTCAGGTTGGCTTGCACACTTAATCTTTGTCACTTTTACTGGCCCAATTTTATCCAGTAATTGGTAATTAGATTAAATTCAACTATAGATGTTACAAGTTTTTTATAGAACTATTTTCAAATTATTATTTTAAATTTAATTCAGGTGAGTTAAACTGATAGTGGCAAAATATCACGCGATGAGAAAAAGCATTAAAATGGTAATTCAGTATTATCAGAATTAGACCACATTTCAATAATTTTTGAAGTCGAATGTAAACCTAATGTTGTATACACCGTTAGTTTTGGTCTAACTAGCAAAATTGTGACCTTATAAATAGTATATTGTTTATAATCACAGTAATATAACGTATTTATTTTAATTTAACGATTTATTTTAACCGTTAAATTTTAATCCTTTCCCATATTCCTAAAATATTTAGAAAGTTTGAATGTTTGTTTGAATAATAAGATGGGTAATATTAAATAAATAAAATATACTTAGTATGGTGTTTCAGTACAAAATCTAAATATACATAATTTTATGTCAGAGTGTGGAGAGAGGGTCAACTAATACATATGTTAATTTTTGCTAATAAGCTATCAAATGCAGTACAATTAATTCCTAATTTAATTAGAACGTTTAATCAGATTATAACTAGCCCTGACACACATTTTCTCAGTATATCAAATAGGTTTCGATACACACCTCGGTGAACACAAATAAATAAATGAGGTCGTTTGTGTTAACATTTTAGATTAAAATGAATATTCATTCATTTAAAATTGGGTGTTCTGTATTCAATTTGAAGAATATATGTTTTGTCTATGACTCCTATAGTTACTTACCCCTCCAGTTACGACGTATATAATTTTGATGATGACTTATTGATAAAAAGACTAGCTTATTTGGGTACTTGAAACTTATTTTTAAAGGCTAGACAAATAGCTTCCTGTCGGCCTTTCCAGTTCTGTCAGAATCTATCAATTGATATTGAATGATAGTGATATTTGAATTCATTGCATGAGTGAGGCCGTTCATTAATGAGCAACCTTATGCACACACACTGTGTATCATGCAACAAATGAAATGGAGACCAATAACTCAACGTGACAAAACAACTCTTCAAATGCTGTCTGCCTGTTGGCCTGTGTTTGATGACGGACTCATGGGTTTTGGGTTCTGCGTCCTGTTGTAGCCAATAAAGTCATCATACTGATGCAAAGTAAGCCGTATTTAATTATAGGTAATTGGATATGTGAAATAGTAGATGAGGTGGCATCATGTGCACGCAGTGTGAACAAACGTATGAAATTATATCAGTTCACATTGCCATACCCATTTTCATCGTCAATGCAATGATATCTAAGACATGCTGTATATTTTCATCGATTATTTCCCTTCTATAATGTAATTTGCAGGTGGGAATGAATCAAATAGTTCAATATAATATATATATTATAATACGTTAACGAAAAATATTAACACAAATATTATTTCGATTTGATGTGTAGATTCCTATAAGTGTTTTAGGAATGAATAAAATTTAATAATTAGTTTTCGTAATTGATATCTTTAGTATAATACAATAGTAATCAAAACATCATGCAACCACGTCATAAACATAAAGTTTTGAAGTCTTTTCTTTAAAATAAGCTCTTTGCTTTAAAAAATGTTTACCTTGACACAATACGTGAGTTACATAAATAAATGTTAATGCATTTATGAGTATACATGTTCAAGATTTAATGCAGTTTATTTTTAGTTAATAGACCCTGCGATTTTTATTATATATCTCATCAGCATAAGAAAATGGCAAAGTTGTTAAGCTGTATCCTAGGACGAATATTCGGCATTACGTTAATTAATTCCCACACGCGCATTTATATCCACTTAGTATATCGATAATTACTTTTAATTTTAGTTACTATCTGATGCTGAAATGTAGATTTATGATAATAATTATCTGACTCCTAGATAAGTAGCTTACATCACTTATGTTACGAATATCAAACAACAGAGAAAACACAAATTAAATTACCTAAATATATGAATACCCAGAGGTAGAACCAATACCCTTTCTTGGGGAGGCCTATGCCCAGCAGTGGACTTCCAGTGTCTGTGATGATGATGATGAATAAATACAAATACTCATTATATAAAAATTTGTCCTGTCCAGGTGATCAAGCCACCTTTTTCAAGTGGAGTGGGTGGAGTGAGTTGGAGTTTACAATTACTACTCACATTTATTTTTATGTTTACATGTTTTCGTTTATAATGCCGCAATGTTAGTGTTGTTTATTGACCAAATATTAATAACTCAGACAGATGGTATATTCTAACCTTCTTTTCAATGAAAATTGGAGTTTGTCCTAATTTTTTAAATCAGAGCTTTGTCAAACCCTTTTATACTTATGACGCCATATTATTTCACGAATTCTTTGCAAAACTGAGAAATTTAACATATTTGTCAAACTTGAAAACGGTTTCCGCAATTGTAACCAGGAACAAAATAATTAATTATAAAAGTCATAATATTATCTAATATATGTGAGTTCACTATTCATAATAAAAAAAAATTAACGGCTTCTAAACGCCGTTTGTTGGAACATCTTTGGAAAATCATGAGAATTACGAAGAGTTTACTGCAAGGCCACCGTAAACCAAACTAAAAAATGTAATATCTTTTAATACACCGTGTTTTAAAGCCGTCAAAAAAGTGTTCTATTAAGTTATTTAATATTAAGTTATTTTATAAAACCGCGTTTTAAAAGCTTTTATAAGAAGTGGCCGTGTGATTTTGCATTATTATATGACCTTCCGCTGGAATCGTACAAATCTTACACCTCAACTCACGCAGTTCACTTGGGCAGCCTAATGTTTATGTAAAATAGATCTTACAATGCCACTTAATTGCTTTCGCGATCCCGTTTGTCTTGATTAAGCCTATCGTCTCAGTCAATCGCATATCCAGGATCATCCCTTATTTTTACTAACATAAGGTTGGACATAGCTTATCTCAATAGTTTTAAACTGAATACATATGTATAGGGTATGGTTCCGGAGCTGTATTTCACTGTATTTAGTTTATGCAGTATGGTTAAAATTTTAAAAAATTAAAAAGAAATCATATTTAATTTTATAATGTCATATTAAAGTTTCAATACTTATAAATTAGTATCTTAACGTATTTTGTTGGACTCGGTTCCATTGAGTTATTCGTTTTTAAGAATAATTAATGTTATGACTTAAAACTTATCATTTTATCAGTAAATCAATATATAAATACTTTTTAACGGCTTGATGCTTAAACTCTGTTAAAGATAAATGAATATGGGACGAAGTTATCTGATAAAATATAAAAAATACCAATTCGAACAGATATTATATACACACGGACTCGCAATCTGCAAAGCGATGACTACAACATATACCACCTAAACCTCAGTTGCAATTGATCGTTTCTCTATCTGTATAGTCCTTATCGACTGTGTGTATTTATCTGACCTTTCTTCTGAAATGATTCGACCTCTATACGCATAAACTTGTGGCTAGAAAGTAAGAAGAGAGGTTAGTAGTCAGTTGATATTTCCTTTATCTTTATATATAAGAATTTCGTATCACGGTGTTTGTCCGGGGTGACCTTCTAAACTACTGAACCGATGGTCGGGTTGAGATAAGGTTCTATTTTTATCAACTTCCATCAAAATAGATCTTACTAATTTGTGAAAGAGTAACAAACAAATATACTGAATATACTTTCAAATTGTTATATTAGTATATATAGCCTAAAAATGAGCTTATTTGACAAAATCTTGCTGAAATCATTTTTCGCAATTGTTTCTTTGTGTTCAACTTTAATCAAAAAATACATCACGAGCATCAAAAAACAGCTTCAATTTACAATTCCGTGGTTGTAAGATGCATGACCGCCTTTAATATTCTAAACTTGTGTCCTTCTATGCCGGGGTCGAGTTAAAAAGCGGAGCGCCTAATTGATGTTCGGATTCAAGGCTATATGCTGTTAATCAAGGGCCGTTGTTCGAGGCCCATTGTTCAGGTGGGGCTACTTGCGCAAACAATGCTGGCGAGCCAAATTGGGAATGCGGCCAGCGTCCCAAAGCAGGTGGCTTATAAACTTTAAATAACTTCACTTTTGTCCGCATAACCATTGTGATCTGTGAGCATACACTTTCCGAAAGTTTTCCTTTAATGAGAGGTTAATGAACCGTTTATTTCTTTTTGCTTCTGACTCTTATTAAACGCCTTCACCTCGGTGTATTGCCATGTCGTAAAAGTTGGAAGATTAAGTAAAAATCATGTAATAATCACTCAAGAAAAGTCACTCATTTCGAATTTGACCGGGCAAGACAACTGCTGCCCCGGCCAACTGAATAATAAATGCGTAGATCGATCAGATTAATACTTACTTTTTTCTCCAGATCGAGGTTTTCTTGATCGGTGAAAACCCGGAGCCTCCGGTGTTATGAGATATAATAGAGTTTTCTCGCAAACATAGTCGTAAAACACGTAAATTTAACCGCATTTTATCTGCATCGTAAGGGAGTTTTTAAAACGTAAGGGATCACTAAGAAAGGATATCAAGGGTGGCTAAAAGGAGGATGCATTGTCATAACCGCGGGCCGCTGCTATTTCTGATACCAATTTTATTTCTTTTTTAAGAATTTATTTAAACTGCACAATTCTTTTAATGCGACACTAATATTGTTTGTTTTTTTTGTGTCAATATATAATTGTCATGTCATGTCATAATTACGTAATATGTAATTATTAGTACCTTTTATGTTACAAATATCAATTTCCACGAAATTGTTTAGTAATTTTACTGTTCACGAAAGACATTAGGAAACAACGGTTTGGAAGTATATTGAGAGTTATTAGGTCATTTAGGAATGTACCTATACTTGAGGTATGGTCTGTATCTGGTAATCTAATGGATTCAAAATATCAAACGGCTATCAAATTATACTCTTTCTTAACATATCCCGGCCTGGCTGGGATCTTCAACGTCTAAGGCAAGTTCTGTTACTGCTAGTTGCATGTTATCAGCGATGATATGACACAGAAATTATCTTCTAGAATCATGATCTCTAGCATTCCCTCAATGCGGCTACATTGCAAGCGAGCTATAAAGAAAGTAATGCCTTGTGTGTTCGAATCAGGAATGAGATCCATATGAAAAAAAAGTTATCGGTATAGCTCAGATATCAGGAGATTAGCAAATTGAAGTGGCAATGAGCACTTAGCAAGCAGGAAGGGCAAATGAAGCCGAAAAGTTCTGAAATAAAGCGTAGTCTCTTTTTCAAGTACAGCATAGGATGTCCATACAAAAGGCGAACATAGGATATGTGGCGTGATGTGTTGTAGACCTCATGGTAAAATAGTCTGCATTGGTACCACACTCTCACATATTTCAACCGCCAAATAGCAGTGCTGTGTTCTATTTTGAATGGTGAGAGAGGCAGTGAAATTATAGGATAATGTGACGTAAAATCTTCTAGTCACAAGACTCGCAACGTGGTAGTGATATTCTTGTAGTATTACGGGCGTCTATACAATGCTGTGACGCTTAATATAATGGCTGTATGCTTGTATGTCGACCTGGAGGATTAAGAAAAAGTTGAACAGACAGTCTTACTTGAACCACTGGATTTCGCTGAATGTAGAGTGCATGCAACCGGCTCTACTGGATATCTCTTGGTCCTATGGCTAGAAGTGCATGTCCTACGTATATGATGATGATATTAAACTAGCAAATATTTAAAAGAAATTACTCAAAAAAGCCTTTTTTAAATCCAGTAACATTAAATTAAGTCTGGTCTAATATTCTCAAGGGAATTTGTGAGGGTTGCCAAACTGGTAAGCGAGTGTTAAAATCCATGTAACACACAATGTAGTGTCACCAGAATGAACAATTACTAAGCAGTCGGTTTCATCTTTAATGAAGACATTCGCAGTCGGGAAGGTAATTATTTGGTATTGTAAAGCGTTTCAACACTGCGGGCGGTCCGTAATCCTGACTGCTTTCTACGTGATTGGAAATTTTGGCGTACTTTCGCGATGGCTTGTGGTAATTTTTAAAATTTTGAAACCAAACGATCATTTAGCCTTACACTATCATTATAGCTAGTCATAGCCTAAACAAAAGCTCAATATCAGATCATTATTATATTTATAGCAGCCATAGAAAGCGCACACAACGGAACAAATATATCCAATAGGACCGATTGGCATTGTCGTATATAGGAGAGTCGAGTCTCGCACCTTTTTTACTCTGCCATTTTTGCTGTCCATTATTTGGTATTTCGTAAGGTTGCATGGACCTCGTATGATGTACGAAAAAACAAATAAAGTACAAGATTCAATTCCTAAAAACATTTCCCAGCAATTCACGAAACACGATGTATATTGATTGATAGAAGTTCGTTTAACGCAATAGACAAGTTTCTGATTATATGTATTTAAGTTTTATATTTTTGCCGTGAGGTACCGGCGGGGTAGAATGGTACCTCCCCCTGTACCATATATCGCGATGATCTAGGAAAACAACTTATAAATAAAAAATTTAAATGAAACCAACCGCGGTAAATCTAGTTTTATTATGACTTACAAATGCATAAATGTTAGAACATATTGGCTTTCATAAAATTAAATTCACACAACATCTCATACATAGATCTAAATCCGAGAAAAGTGGCTTAAAGCACTTGTGCTACAGACATCAGACTATAAAGGGAACACAAATATAGTACTTAATTGCATATTTACCACCTAGACACAGAACAAACACTGATATTCATCATATATATGTTTGTCTTGGGTGATATCCAACCCATGTCCCTTTATCGCTTCTACTAAGCCACCTGTTCCTACCATCGCGCCTTCGCACCCTTCCAAAGCTTGTTGGCTAATTCATTTGACAGTTAAAAAAACGTTTAGCCAATAAAGTTATATCCGTAGTACACCTATGAATATATATATTTATATATATATTGAACAAGCATAATATAGCTTTCTATTGGTGAAAAAAACTTTAAAATCACTTCAGTAGTTCAGTAGATTCGGTTCAGTAAATCACCAATTTCGGTAGAACCATGAAAAAAATCTATAGCGCGCCTTCTAAAGCAGTTTTCTGGCACTAAAAAAAACACTAAAAAACTGTCAAGCATGCGCTGACAACTACAGGCGTCACCTTTAACACGTCCAAAGACCGTGTAGTTACAAAGACAACTTTAAAATCCTGTCTTAAATTAACAATTCAACCCTTATGTTAAGTAACGCGCTGAACACTAATAATCTTTAAAGAATATGTACCACGGACATAAAGAGAGTGTGGTTATTAAAAAAGTAAAATGAAATCGAAGTTTTATTATTTTGTTTGGAATAATTTTTACATGAAAGGAACCCACCGATTGTTAGTAGGTAATAAGAAGTCAGTCTTTCTATTAAAAATCCAATATCGTAAAGAAAGTCTGAGCTACCCCGAGAGATTTGCTTCTTTCCTCATGCAGTTTTGCTTTCCCTTAACTGGTTTTTACTCCAAGCTTTGTAATAGTGGCTGGGCCTTTTGATTTTCTGTGTTGCTCATTTTTTGTAGGTGCCAAGCAATTTTGTTCAAGAGCTAAATGACGCTGTCGTGAATGACTTTGGCTTACGGCCAAACGCTGTTAAGGTTTCATGTAGTTCATTCGGCAATCCAAAGAACAGAAATAGATTTATTCATCTTCAAATGAAAAAATAAACATGTTTTGTCATATTTGATAAAGAGTAGTGGACAAATGTTATTCCATTAATAAGTCTGTTCATTAAACCAAGCCTCAGTAGCAATGCAATTTATCGTAGAAAATAGTAAGGTTTTTCTACAAAAACCAAGCGAGTTGGCAATTACAGAGCGCTGCTTTCGCGACGGCGATGTTGCTGGCCATGCCCGCACTGTGCATTTGAGCTACGCTGATGAATATAGCATCTATCGGTTTTGGTACCCCTCTTACGATACCTAATATAGGGGAGATACTATTTTTAATCTATCGGTACCCCGTGGCTAAATTTTTATCAACTTTTGCTAAATGTGTACAGTTTAATTATACTTTAGAGATAGGGTGGTTCATATCTCAATTTATAGTTGCAATATATTTTTTATGAAATGCAATGCAATGGACCAGCTATTAAAATGCTATGTCTGTAAATAGTATCTGCACTGGAAAATATTGATAAACATGCATCCATTTTATTTCAGTATTTTCTGTCAGAATTGTCATTCCATCCACAAGGGTGGTGGTCAATACAAAGTTTTGTTAACTATACAGTTATATATCCAGCGTACAATGCCCTACGTATATGTACCCTTTATAGGTCGATATGTGTGCAGGCATAAGTCGCTAGTCGTTCAATAATGAGTATCCTGCCCTGATTTCCCCTGGTAATATCGCACAAGACGAATGAGTCGGGCAACACCAGGTAAGTTTCACAAAAAGTCCGCGACTGAACAAATCGAATTCCACACTAATATTGCCGTGAGGAACTGGCGGTACTAAGGTACCAGAACCTACAGATAGCGTTATATCATTTATTGAGTAACTAAGTCTCAGGTAGGAAACTGTACCTATAATTAATTTTAAAGTTATTATTAGCTATAAGTTCTCCTGTAAGTGGCAAAATGTCTTTTATGAGAAATAAATGTCTTTAAACTGAATTTATATCCAGCCAATACAGAGTAGCTCAAATGCACAGACCGGGGGTGGGCAGCAGCATCTACGTCGCGAAAGCTGCGATCTGCAATTGCCAACACGCTTCCGAGCGCGGTAATTATGGGCAAAATTCCCCCTTTCTTGGGGAAGCCTAAGTCCAGCAGTTGACTGAAATGACTAATACGTTTACCATGCTGATAACATGTGTAACATGTTTTGTAAATTGTAAAAAGTAAATAATTTTGTTGTCTTATGAGATAAATTATTAAAAGCAAATAATTGATTTCTTATGAGTGTAAATTTCTTTGTAGATTGCAATTTCGCACTTTTTAGTTTTAACACGGTGTGGTTATCTTTCTTTTGGTCAAATTATAAGAATGCGAAACAGTCAGAACACTAGCTTTGCTCCAGTGGACCAGTCCAATAGGTTCGTCAAAAGAAGAGTTATTAAAATAAATTGTTTGGATTAATGTTCATATAATTTTAAGCTAAACATTAAATAAGCTACATTTTTATATCGTCCCCTTATAAAATCAAAAGGTTAAAAAAGGTTAGCGAAAAAAGAAATGAAGGTCGCAAGGACGGGAAAATATTTGAAGAATATTGTATAACGCGCAAGTATAAACTTTGTTCTCTCCCGCGATTTTAAAAATGTCCTACCTAGGTCAAAGCTGAACTCCTGAAATATAAAATTGTTAAAAATTTAAGCTCCAGGCCACCTAAATAGTGTTATAGGATACATTCCTTAGTATTAAATATGCTAAGTGCTATGTAACTATTTATATTTTTTACACTAATCTCTGTTCTACATTTTATCTAAATCCGATCATGTTCTGACATAATTGAATAACGAACATACTTTTTATTGGACAGGTGTTTTGAAAATATGTAGTTCGGATAATATACGCCAAAAGTAAAAAAAAAAATATCGGAACGTTACTATTATTCATATTGGGAATCTACAAAGGTTCTAAAATGAAAGGCTAAGAATAAACAAGCAACTGCATTGCCATTTACAAATAAAAAAACATCCTAGCAGTTTGACAAGGGTTCAGCTGGACGAGAAATATACAACTCGCAGATTAAAACATAAGATGTCCCAAGACATGCTTAATATACCTACTGGCACGCCAATATATGCCCCGACAGACCCACTACTTTTAGTCCTGACCAAGGAGACGCGTCGTACTATGCAAAATAAAGACAAAAGATATTTCAATCACTCGTATTTTATTCATACTTACAAAATTCAAAACAAAATTTGAGGTGTCAAATTAAGTAAAGCCTTTTTATAGAGGTTGTAAACCGAGCTCGAGCGTGTATGTTGCCGCGTTACGATTTTATGCGGCACCCATGATCGGTTACAGCACCAATTTACCCCGAAACGACCAGTTAGCGTTTCAGTTAAGCGGATTTTTATATTGCAGTTAACTTACCCCCAAATATATTTCACCTCGTTGACATAAAGAATAAAGGTTCACTCGTAATTCTTTTATGAGTATGATTTTAGGTTTATACAGCCTGATCTTGTTTATCTACATTTATGTATGCGAAGGTAAAGGCTGTTTGTTGTACCTATTCTGATCCGATTATCGGATTAAATCCATTTTCTGATATAATGTTAGGTTACAGTAAAGTGCCATAAATCGCAATAGATTTTTCTTTATTTTTATAATATCTGCTGATTTTGGATCGGAAACCAGCATGAAGATTTATAAATGCTTTTATTGATGAATAGTTACGCTATTTCCCTTCCTTTTTCCATTTTAGTTGGATTAAATTTTAAATGCAATATAAACGTAATCCTTATCCTAATAGCTAGCTTCCACTGCTGGGCGTAGGCCTTCCAAAGAAAGGAGGAATTTGCCTAAAATTATCACAGGCTACATACTACCGGTCCTATTGCAGATCACTTGTGGAGGCCTATTTCCAGCAATGGACGTCTTACGGCTGATATGTTGATGATCAGTTTTTTTTAAATTCACACAGTCAATATTAGTTCCGAATAGTACTAAAGTAAACAAATCAAGGAACCGGAATCACGAACATCTTTCAAGGAAACTTTAAAGAGAAATTATGTGATGACTGAACACGTTGTAAGGTGGGTGTATTTATATATGATTCTTGTTTTAATTCAAGGCTGAATGCGGAAGTTTATCCCAGGAAGTGAATTTTCCTCGAGTTTACGATCGTCGTTAAACCAAATTGAAGTCATACTTTTGCCGGAATCGAGGAGGAATTGAAACGAAAGGAATGGAAAACGTATAAAACCCCATGGTACGGAGGCGAAGTAATTGTCTTTATGTTGGCGGTATCTAGTGTTTTAAGTCACGGGAGGGCTTTAATATTCTCAAAGAATGTGGTATAAGCAAACTCGGTATATTTTAGGATTATAATCCTTTTTATTTTAGGTAATACAATTGTGGTATAAGTTTACTTGCGAAAATAAAATGAATGACAAGGTCAGGAACGGGTGTGAAAAGAATGCAATGTGGTGTAAAATATGATAGCATCACTAAGATTAAAAGATAAATATTAAGGCTATAATAATAATAACAAACCCTTGCCATAGGCTAAAATTATAGAGAAAAACCTAATAATGGAGACCGCCAGCTATAAGATGTATTCTTACAGAGATGTATTCATTCTCACTGACCTTACTGTACATAACAATAGACCGAACATCTCTCTTATTGACAATAATAGTAATATAGTGTTTCTCATAGATTTTGCTTGTTCTAACACCCACAATCTACATAAAACTACCACAGAAAAAAATATAAATACACAGAAATAGTTTAAATGCTTTCAAGTACTAATGTCATATCAGAACACTTACTCGATGCCTTACTTGACTTATCACACTAATATTTAAATGCGTTACAATGTAGAAAGCGCCCATCCCTTTTCCCTTTCCCTAATAAGAAAGTTTTAAGACATATTTTTACGAAAAATATATTATAAAAAATCCACACAACAATATGATCTTACGAAAGTATATTAACTTTCCGTGCTTAGCTACATGAAACCTTATAAGAATAATGTAGATCCTTATTATTATTTTGGGAATATTGTTAATAACTAGTTTAAATTGATAAAAGTAAGAAGCAATTTGAAACCTAACCGAGATTAGGGCGTGAGAAATGGTTACATACAGCCTTATATGGGTTTTAATCAAAATTCGTGATGTCATGTAATTTGCCTTACCACAGTGAGGTCACATTGTGGTTGAACTATACGTTTACATGAATACAGTATGGTTCCTGCATATTGGAAAATGTCATTGTCGACGGCCTGGTTAGCGTAGTGGTTCTTAGCATCGGTTGAGATACAAGGGTAGCAAGTTTGATGTCACAATGAGAGACAAAAAAAGAACGCTCCTAATTTGTACAAAAACTAGATTTCTACCCGCAACTTTGTCCGCGACGACATAATCGCATCAATGAGATACTCTTGTTATTCCGAGAAAAATTATATGTCGGCCCTTGACAGCTAAACTATGCAAAAAAGTCGTGCCGGTTTCATAGAGAACAATGAGAGCTCGATCTATTCCACGGGAACATGTTTTTGGGATAACAAGTAGCCTAGGTGTTACTCCAGACTATAAATAATCTATGTGCGAAAATTCATGCAGATCTATCTAGCCGCTCCAGCGTGAAAGTGTAGTAAGGAGTAAGGAAATAAGATTACGTGCATATTTGCAAACCCCTTAATTTCAATTTTGCACGTCATATACAACAAACATCAAGACATATTCCAAAATTACATTTCAAAGACAGGGCACTACTCAATCATGCCAATGAACATGAGGTAGACCTCCTACAAAGTTCGTCTGCATTGGTACCTCACTTTCACCTATATCTACCACCTAATAGCAGTGTTCGCATTGTTGTGTTCCGGTTTGATGGGTGAATGAGGTAGTGCAATTACTGGGTAAATGTGACATAGTATCTTCAGTTCACCGGGTTGGCTAGTGATATCCTTGTAATGAAACTAGCGTCTATAGGCTGCGGTCTCGTTTATCATCAAGCGGACCGTATTCTTGTTTGCTGATTTCATAATATAAAACATTAAATATTAATAAAATAAGCTTCAACTTACTCCATTATTTGAAAATATGAAAAACTGCGTATATATCTCATAGAACAAACAGAAAACAAAAGTTATTTAATTCAAGCGATTGTCTTACCCTTGTCTTAAATAAGTGGATGCTTGCAATAAATGTCTAACAGGAAGCTAGTCACTCGGTCCCAAATAAAGTCACTTAATTTATTCTATTCTTGATTGGCTCTTTAAAGAAACACTGCAGTTACTACATAGTTGCATTGCCGCCGTGTTTAGCAATCTGAGGCAAAATCTTCGACCAAAGATTTAGGCATCTATCTATAATTAATATAATTACAGATGCCGAAACCATTTTTATGTCAAATTTCATACGTTTGCACAAACAATGGTTCTTATAGTCATGTTTTCATTTAAATTGGCCTATCATAAGCACTTTCAAATCGTCAAATAGGAATTTATCCATAATTGCCGCGCTGGGCAAGCGTGGTGGCAGTTGCAGAGCGTTACGAAGGGCAAGCTGCAGGCCATCCCCATGTTGGTTTTATTTTACTCTGCCGGTATCCCACGGCAAAAATTAACTATGTACGATTTAAGGACGAAAATATCTTGGGGTATTGCAGTGGAATAATACCAGTTCTAGGTACCAGCAGTTCTAGGTATCGTAAGAGGCAACCGACCCGATACCGACAGACGGCGGAAAGTCCACCCAAGATAGTTCAAACCGGGCAAGTGTGCGGTCCAGCATTAGACTTTCTACCTCCGCCTTGATGTCAATGAATATAATCTGCTAAAGCAAAACGGTGGTAGTCCTTTAAAATTTTTAGTACAATTATTTGGATACCACTCATATCAAGATTTACCCCGTCATCCCCATACGATTATAAATTAATCAATTTGAAAGTAAACATGAGAAAGCACAATTAAATAAACAAAACCAGTAAAACAAACCGAAAAAGGTTTGTTTGCTTCTGAAATACTTTTTTAACATAATAACAAAACGTGCTGGGAGTTTTGTAATTTTTATATAACCTGCCTAGCAGGTACGCAAGATTTCCGCTTTATTTCTTCCGCCCGCTTTGTTTCTTTTATAGACCAAAATGGCCTTAGTTACCCGTCACCATAATAGGTAACCAGTAAAACTTTCGCCAGAATCAATATAACATTTTTTATCTATAGCTCTTTTAGAAATATGTAGTGCATATATTTCATATGCATTTGCTATTTCCATTGCATATTGTAAAAGTAACAGGAGGAACAAATAATTCCGTTTTATTTTATTCTAGTTAAAGATGAAAGGAGTATCGCGTTCGACGCTTATACCGTGATATATTCTTTGGTATTGCCAAAATTTACTATATAATAGCGTATAACCTATTTTGCTGCCGGCAGATTAGGGCTTGCGTCTTGCTTTGTGCTCGGCAAGATCCGAGTAAGCCGGAGAAATCCGGAAAAATAACACTTCATGAGCGTGTTTGTGCTACAGAAGCTTTTAAGAGCATTTCGATTCTCGGCCTTTATTATATTTTCATAAAGAAGAGGCACTGTTTTGTTCGCACGATGTTTTTGCTGCACGACTAAACCTTTCATTTCGTTGTGAAATACCAACATTCATGGATTCATTTGCGCTCTTTGAATAAAACCCAAAATAATTAAGTCATGAAATTTGGACATTGCTTCAAATTCTTATGTTTCACACATTTAGTACATGTAGATTTGTGAGCATGCAAAGAAGATAAGACATCACATGAGTGAATGTGCATGGAAATACTAAATTCGGATTTAACGTTTGTGTAAAGCAGACTGAATTAGTTAAAAGTTGGTTTGAGCATAATGAGTTGGTAAAATATTTTTCTCAATTGTTTTTTTGATGTTAAATGTAATAATGTAATAAAAAACTTTTTTTTTCATTTCAGGTACTTGCGATTAGTAGGAACGTGACCCTGTGAACTTAAGTTTTTTAAAACATGACTATATTTTAAAAACCGCAAATAAAGTGTCAGTGTCCCACAATGTTCGCCATCAGGACAATGTTGTTCCTGAGTGTGTTAGTGTTAGTGAGTGTGGTCGGTGCGAATGTGAACTCTACGAGGGCTGTGTCAAGGTCGCGAATGGCCTGGATGAAGACGCTACTGGACCATCATGATTGGTTGGAGCTTTTGGACAATAAAAACCTAGATTTACCAGAGCAGTGTGGAGATGAGCTCAGGCGATATCTACTTGCCTTGAACGACGGGCAACTGTGGGCATCAAAAAGTAAGTTAGATTTTTTTTCTTACTTTTTATTATATGATCCATGGGGTACCGGCTGAGTAGGATAGTACCTTCCCCAGCATCTAGTGCTGTAAGAGGTGACTAAGGTACCGAATCCGACAGATGGCTGTATATTCATTTGAAACTGTGTAATAGAAGGCAAACGTCCCTTGCACTACTCGTTGATACTAATGGATCGTATAGTCTCGCCTAGACTAAGTGCAACCTTATTAGGGTATTGAATTTATACAAAGGACCCTTTTAGATTCGACGCGTATATCCATCTGCCAAGGCTTAGCGCAAAAACTCTAGGTTAATACCTACCGTTTTTACACATTAACCCGTTAATAAATTGGTAAAAAAGTTTTACTAAAGAAAATATGGTAGTCTTTTATACTTGTAAAATAATAATTATTTTTTTCTGGTTACACCGGAATATGGGTTACTCAATGAATAAATATCAATTTCAATTTGCTTTATATTTTACAATTTAACTAGAGTAAATGATTCAAATTAAGTTTCTGTGCAGTTAAACATAATTTGACCATATCGAAAGATACAAGCGAGAATTTTGTACACTCTTTTGTGAATTCACTATCTAACAACATTGTAATTAGGAACATCTAAAAATCTTGTTTATAGATCGAGCTTAAAGGCTTCAAGTAATCATAACTATTGTTTTAGATTAATATTGCTATGTTATATGTAATGTAATATGTTAGCTAATTAGGTAAAACTCTATCAGGCTAATATATTTAATGAGTACAAAAATACGTGTTGCGTGATGGTTGTATCTCAGATCTCAAAAAAATATCTTGTGAGAGATGTCTTTAAATGAAAATATGTTATGCCTACTTAGTAAACATGGAACAAGGGATCTTAGTGCTTATTTCCATTTTTTTACACAAAACCGGTATGTTCAGTGATTTGTAATGTAATTTTATCGGCTTATATTTGCTAGAATCTGACATCCTTTTTTGTACAAGATGTGAATATGGGATAAAGGTCAACGTAGGTTCATTTTCATCTGCGCTATTTTTTCATATTTTACGTAATGCCTTTACGCCTTTGCCCTATAAATCTAATTTTTTTGGTTTTCTAAAGTTTGTATTATCATACATTATTCTAATATTATAGAACATGGAAATGCAAAATGTTTTATTTAATATAAATTAAATATTAATACAATAAAGTCCATATAAAATTAAAAAAATTATCTGAATACTTTATTCCTATACTGGTAAGTATATATCTTGGTCAACTAAATTTATTTCCATACATTGACTGTAGTTACTCTGCTGTAAACCTTCGTAGTTTGCATCGTAAATTTATTGATTCAAGTAATGTTATAGTTATCTCTCTTATAACGAGAAGTTCATTGTAAAATTTATTGCACAATAATTGATTAATTCTTTGCATAGGTACATACATACATCACACCTGTGTAAAATTGAGATAGGCAGACACTATGGATCTTCACTTGCTACGATCTTGGCAAAACTCTCTCGCTTCCCTTACATGCATTAGCCTATTCGTTTCGTTCGTTCATTCTTAGTACTTCTGACCTGGCCCTTCTTTAATACCTCTTCTACCTGGTGAAAATATGTTCGCCTCGGTCGTCCTATACCAACACTTCCATTCAATTCCGCTCTGTATATTTGTGCAGTCATTATATATTCATCAATCGATTCTACATGTCCTAACCATCTTAACACTCCTTTCTCTATTGTTGTGACAACGTTATTTTTTACACCACATCGATCTCTTATAACACTATTCTTTAATCTATCTCTCAAATTTACATCATACATACTTCAAAGTCATTTTAACCGCATTTATTTTATGATATTTCATATATTCTATAAATATTGGACAAAAGGGAAGGACGACATTTCTATATTAATTGTAACCTAGGTAAAGAGTAAGTTGTTTATCAATTCCTTTTATAGTAGTAGAATTTACAAGTACTGCAAAATAGTGTTAATGCCATCACATAAACTTCTGATGACTTAATCAAACAAAAGTTTGTTACATGCAATTTTTTTGCGAAGAATGGGTAAGTAGGATATGACGATAGAGAGAGATTTGTCCAATGATATTTCGTTACCTAACAGACGTCTTGTGTCTTTCCATGGTGACCAGAGCGTAAATAAATGTTTTATTTATTATTTTTTTACAAACTTTATGAAGTTATCACATTGTGGATAAATACCATTTTTAAATTTCGATGACTTGTAATAATGGGAACGTATGTGTACTCGTATGTGTTGAAAGTATATGCATAGTTGTTCCGTTTAGGGACTACTTAGATTAATTCATAACAGTGTTATCTTAAGATTAAATGCAAAATTCTATGAACAAAATGCAAATAAAATAAAAAGTTACAATGTACTGCGTTAATATATGTATTCGTTTTTTTGTTTAATTTTAAAAGTCGTCGATATATCTTATATATAGCTATTTTTCATGTTTTTTGCGAGGATATAAATGTTTATATTAATTTTTGAATATGACATGCATTTTAGTCAATAAGGTCAAAATAAAGGATTATCTGATTTTATTTAACGATCGCTATTATTAAATGTACTTATTAAAGGGTGCAGTCACCTATTGCGGGTGTTTTTGTTTACTGGTCATAATGAATAGTTTATTAAATTATTATTTTATAGTTTTGTTAATAATTTATTTAAATGAGAAAGAGTATTGCTTTTATTTCTCATATAAGTTTTCAAACCATAACCATTGTAAGACGAGACCTAAAACTATATATTTATATAGTCTACAATATTTTTTTTTTAATTTAGGGTTATTAGAATCTCAATAAACAAAAAACTGAATAAACAAACAAAGAATGTCAGATACTTAATCACGCAAATATTTCTGAACGGATACGAATAAAACTTGACACAATAATAAATGCTGCAATAAGATAAGGATTAACTATTTTTTTGGTAACGAATAAAACACTTTGATATAACAAAGGTATATATCGTGACTAGCGTTTCGATGGACAAATGGGATATAAGAATGAGGCCGCGGATAGGTCATGCTGTATACACTTTCTCTCGGTAGTTCAGATTCCAAGCATGTATACCTTGGGTTTATTAAAAGCAAGTTTTCCAACTGTGATTCTAGACGTTTATACTTTAAGTTTATTGCGCTCCCCTTTGAAGTGAGATCTGCTCGTTCTCTTTCTATTTTAAGAGAATGGTGAAGGAGTATATCTGTCAATTTGATTTTGCTTTTTGGTTCTGTCACTTTTCTTGTTCTGTAACTTTATCTTTTATATGTATTTGAATGTATGTGTATTATGTGTATATATGTATGTTTATTATTATGTATGTATGTACTAAATGCACCTTAAACATCCACCAGCTATAGCATTATTTCTATCCAAAGGTTGCCTGTAAGAAATTGCATTTAGCGATAAGGCCGCCTCCTGTACCTACCCATGTTTTTGTGATGTTCTCGTGTTGTTTTCATTGGTGTACAATGAAGAGTATATTATTATTATTAATATATCGGATCCCTCAGAAAACTTTTCGATATTAAAATTTAACATATAAATCGGTTCATTCATTTAAATGTTGTATAGACATCACAAAGTAAATACAATCTGTCCACATCTTTACTCACGTATACAAGACACTAGTGACCCACCCCGGCTTCGCACAGTTGCAATTAGAATAAAAAATGGTTATTACGGGTTATCTCTAAGATATATGTAATATCATCCAGGACTTTAGATTAGACTAGACTTATTTAAGGTGTACAATTTTTTTATCTATATCGTTGGGTTTAGCAAGCGTTTGCAAAGTAATCGCAAAACAATGTGTTAATTTACAACATCCCATTGACAATCTCTAAACTTATGAATTTTTCTACTATATTCTGCATGTATATAAAACCGTATCAAAATCTGACGTGTAGTTTTAAAGATCTAAGCATACAGACGACTTTTTGTTTTATACTATACAGTGAATTTGGGCCAGCGTATCCGATATTTAAATAAAAAGCACAGGTCTTCTTTACGATGGCCGCTTAAGCCACGATCCATGCTTTAGAGGCAATTTGTTGGATTTTAGTGTGAAAAGAATAAATTTTAATTACAACATATATTGTATTAAAATGTGAGAAGGAGTTAATTATAATTTAAATATATCTAAAGATATTAATTAATGGCCCCGCCCCAGTTAAAAGTTAATTAGTTTTATGTGTACTGTACCAGGTGTCGTAAAAGTCGCCTTTTACGACACCTGGTCGGTTCTGGTGAACCGACAGATGGCGGTATATCCATCCGAAACAATGCCGATCAAATGCACAGGGCGTGGATGGGCAGCAGCATCCCCGTCTCGAAAGCTGCGCTCTGCGATTGCCAACACGCTTGCCTGAAATTCCCCCTGTCTTGGGGAGGCCTATATCCAGCAGTAAACTTTCAGTGGCTGGTTTGATTGTATAAACAGCCATAAAACCTTAGAATCAATTATCCTTTCCAGTTAAAAATAGTATCTGTGTATAGCCTCCAGTAATTCTGGAGCTCATATTCAATGTTAACGCATTGGTCCATCATGTTGGAGGAGTATCGACCTGTTTTATAATTGTGGTGTGCGTAAATCTTGCGTCACGTTACGTAACGACGCGGCGCGGCGCGTACACACTAAATGCATGGCACAGGTGGCTCGTTCTTCACGTATGTCATCATATAATGATTATCATGCTCAAGCGCAGATGTTATGTGTCTATGTAGTTTTTAGATATCGCTGAAAGGAGGCAGCTTTGTAGGTAATTAAATAAGTGATCTTCGGATGCAATATTTTTTTAAAATTTTAAATTAAAAACTTGCAACTTCTTAATTTATCTTTGTAACACGTATAGTGTCCGTCTTCTTGGTTGTTCGCCGTGAGGTGCTGGCAGAGCAGAATAGCACTTAACTTGTGCCATATGTTATAAGTGGTGATTGAGGATGGAGGTGGGTAGCAGCAATCTCGCTACAAAGCTACATTTTGCGATTGCAACCACGCCTGCCCAACACGCCAGCGTAATGATTTTGGGAAAAACTCCCCCTTTCTTGTGGAAGCCTATATACAGCAGATGGCATTCAACAGCTGCTATCATTTGAAAATATAAAATTACCTACAACATAAACTAGCACTAAGTTTTAAAGGTTACCTTTCTAATATTGAGTAATTAATTGGTTTTGTTATGTTTATTCAGGACATGAATGACAAAATACAGCCGTGCTTTATGGCCAATAATATGACTATATCTACTAAAATAAAATAAATATACTAAAATAATGTCAAAAAAGCATTTTGTGGGAAATGTGAAAAATGGTTGCCACAAATGAATGAAATTAAACTATTTGAAATGTATCTCTTTTACTTATAGTTTGGTTTCTTTTTTCCACTGTAATCAAAAATAGCATTTTAGGGTCGGTTAATAATAAAATTAGAAGGTATATATATTGACTTTGGTCACTTTCATAGGGGTACGTTGTGATAATCTTCGGACCTTCTGTCCGTTACTTTGTGGCGACTGCTGGAAAGAAAGCCGCACGGCCGGTCGCAAGTGGGTCGCAGGGCTGGCGGAGAATTTCACGACAATGAACAGATGGCGATTTGATCATTTAAGCCGTCACGGACATTCATGTTGTATTATCTATTACGATTTATTTTGTAATAATATGTGTGCTTTAGCTAAGTTTTGTTGCACTAAGTAGTAGTTAATTTCACTTTTCACTATTAAAAAGTTTTAGCTTCACTGAGTAACATAGCCTGTATTACATATATATATATATATATTCTGAGACCCTTCTTTAAGTGGAATATTTAGAGGTAAGATATGATTTTTTGTTCGTTTATAACATAAATTCAAAAACAAGTGATTTATTATAAAATATTAATGAAAAACTATATTATCAAGTGGTAACATAAGCTATATAACACTTTACAATTCTAATGGAACAAGGAACTACGCAGGTGATTATGCGAGCCCACAAATATGAACACAAATATCATCATGAAAATATTTGACCTGGGTGGGGATCGAACCACGATCATTGGAGCACAAGATATGATCACCATCGCCTGCTCCATCGGACCCTTATTATCATTTTCTGTTAGGAATCAAAAGATTCTGTCAGAGAAAGCCCTTAAAAACTCGTTCCTACAGCCGGCCGCTCCTTGTCCCCTAGTTGCAAAACGCCTTTTTCATACTTATTAAACAAGTACAGATTGTTCACCTAAAACATATTGCAAGCTTCTGTTTAATCTCTTTTTATAGTATTGAGTCATCTGTATTGAGCATACTTTTTCATGCTCTTGGCTTCAGGCCCTCAAACCGTTGCCATCAATCTATTCACCCGCGCATAAAAAGACAGGAAGATGTATGCGACCGACAAACTTTAGAGGTGATGGCCCTTTACCAGATTGCTTTGGTGGAAAAAGTGTAGTAAAGGTTCGGGGCGCTAAACTCTGATTTATTAGGTTAAAAGCTTTTACTGATCGAAATCGGAGCTGTAATTGTTGGGGAAAATATATTGCCTGCATTTTGGTGGATCATTAATTAAGTTCTATAGCTGTTACTTGCAAGACGATGTGAAGATTGTTGGTTTTACTTTCCATTGCAACATTTGTTAAGTCTATTTAAAACCTTATTTTATAAAATAACCATAAAATTAATAGAATTGTCAAGACGCTACGATTTTGATTCCTTAACCAGAGGATGTTGTTTATGTCTGTGGTCGATGATTCCGTTTTGTTGGGTGACTCGCTTAATCTTTTTTCACTACTAATGTCACAACATGCAGTAATTTCACTCGCTTTAACCAGAACAATGAGAGTACAAATAGCAGTCTATTTAGCGGTAGAAATAGCAATAAAGTGAAAAAGAATTTGTTCCACTCATTGTCATTGAATTACAAAAATATAAAGCGAATTTCGTGAGATTCTACAAATAGACAATTGG
>JACJUM010000875.1:7206449-7279442 GCA_020976665.1 Heortia vitessoides
GTTAAGGTTACCTTGGTGCTGATACAGTTACCAAGCTAATTAACGGCACTATATCTGGCATTTGTTATAAAATAAGTATAATAGCTTAGCTACGAGTACTACTTATCACTATTTGTTGAAAACCTACTTTAGACTTAATTGCTGTCTCTAGGTGTCAATGGCGCAGATTGTAGTGATGCTATCATGTGCGCCTAGGGTCGTGGTTTCAAACCCACTCAGGTCAACTATTTATTTGTTATATATTTGTATTTGTTTTGTGTCTGGACGCGGAATCTGTATGTAAGTATTATATTTGTACCTTTGTTGTCTGACGTCCATAACACAAATGCTCTAAGCGACTTATTTCGAAGTCAGGTCAATGTCAATATGTAACACTAACAATGTAAATGTACAGAAAACGTAATGTGGGACAGAAAAACGATTCTTAAATACAGATTCTTTAAATGATGACTACAATCTCTTCGTAATGTAAAAATCTAAGTCATAGTAACGCTACGCTGTCTCTGAAATAATATACTATAATATATATAGTGAAAAATAGTGGTGTCTTGGGCGGACATAGCATAATTTGTCCAAGTCCATTTAACGTTCCATTAATGGACGCACGACTAACGAACAATGGGCAACCGAACCCACTGGTCACGCCGCACTCTGTTTGATGGCAAAGAAGTTTATTACGCACTTCGTCAAGTAGATTGAATGCTTAGTTCGCATTCTAACTGAGGGATTCAAGTGTGACCGGGACGGCGTAGAACACATTCATCGGTTCAGATGAGAAAGTTGACGTGTCGATTACTGGGCAATAGGTTTTTGGGTTTAAAATATTTGCTATTATTATTTTAATTGATAATATGACGGGCCCGATGACACAGATTGTGCGCCAAAGATTCGATCCCCACCCAGGACAAATATTTGTTTTAAGAATTTATATTTATTCTGCTTGTAATATTTATCTTAATATAATATTTTTGATTCCTCTGGTGCCTGATATCCATAACACAGGTACTTATCTTGGAGTCGGGTCAAGTTTGGCTGTTTGAATTACTTTATTTATAATTCTGCTATCGAAAGTACATTGTCGGCGGTATTTGTTGTAGTAACACGACGACTGCGTATTTCTTGTCGCTGGCTACTTCCACGACAAACCGCAACTTTCCGGCGAGTCATTCTAGGCAAACTTCTTGTCGCAAACCAACAAATTCATTTGAACAAGGCAATGAACGTACTACTTTTACAGAACGTAACGGCAATTGTAGCTGTGCAAAAACATTATGATTTTAATAACACTCCGTTAAGTTAAAAATAATTACTTTTATCTATTAATTTAATATTTTGGAATGGAGACCACAGCAAGCGCAGCGTAGGGCGTCCACTCACAAGGACAGACGATTTGTCGGAAACAGCAGCATCGCGGTGGACACAGACCGCATACACTCGGTCCTATTTGAAATCACTTGAGAGGCCTATGTCCAGCAGTTGACGTAATATATATATTCCATAAGTAACCTTATTTCGTTTGACATAACTGTCAATCGTTTGCCAGTTGGCGCGACATATTTTTTTATATGTTGTTAAGATGGAAGTCTCTCGGGCTAACTAATATAATATACATATATATATATATATATATATATGTATAAAATATTCATGCTACGTTTTTTATAAATGTTGATAAACTTCTAAACTACTGAACCGATTTTAATGTTTTATAACTTAAAATGTAGGATAGTTTATATTTGAATTGATACCGCAATTTTTGTTTCATAACAAACAAAGGTATACAATTAAGACAGGACATCTGTCGGGTCGGCTAATATTATAATTTTCCACAATCAACACGATATAACGTTAATTTTTATAGAAAAGTGGTGTTTTCAATACAAAATATTATTTACCATTAGTATGTGATAGGAACTAAGGATAACGAATATTTTTTAACTTATAATAATTAAAGCGACTTAAATTATTTAAACAAAGAAATATGAAATCAAGAGCACTTTTGAGATGACTTGCATAAATTGTTTTAAATGAAAAATCTAGGTACAATGAAAATATGATGCCTCTAAAAGCTACGAACATATCTTTAGCCGTCTATGTAACCCTTTCATAATGTATGATTACAAGTTTACTCGCACGCTACAGTTCCCGCCTATAATCCAGTTAATTATGTGTTTTGCACATCAAAGGCTGTATTATCTTATCTGTAGACCCATAGATCTGAGACGTTTACGTATTTGCGTCTACGTACCCCTAATAATCTGGTCCCACTCTCCCCTCTCTACGTGACTTAACTGACGAATTTTCTTTTTTGAAGTTTTTCAACCCCCTTCATCAATCACAAACGTGGTGCAGATAGTTAATATATAAAACAAAAAATCATTTTTTTTTGTTCGTTTGAACTAGATTTGAATGTAATGGTGGTTTTGAATGCATTATTTATATGCATGCCCTGTTTTATTTGGTCTGTAGTTCGAGTGGATATATCGCCATCCATCGGTTCTGGTAACTCAGTCGCCTCTTGCAACACCTGGTATAGAGAGAGGTACTATTCTACTCTTCCAGTATTACATGCGATTAACATCACGCTTGGCCAGTGCGGCAATTATGGGGAATTGCCCATTTATTTGAGATGACCTATGTTCAGCAGTGGACGTTTTACGGCTGCTATGATGATATACCTAAAAGGTCATTCTTAGTACGTACATCCTAACATAACTAACAGTGTTTATGTGGCACCCAACAATATTTAAAACACTACTTAAAAATGAAAGTTCTAAGGATTATTTTTACACATACGATTACATACATATTACTATTTAACTCAAGCTCGTTCGATTTAATGACAAGTTTGTATTAATGCAAGTGTGAACTTTGTTTTGTAGTAGATACTAATAGAGGTAGACTCATACCCAAAGGCCTACTGCATTGCGAGCATTGCAAAACAGCAACGCTTGCATTGCTGTGTTCAGGTTTAAAGGGTGAGAGAGGCGGTGAAATTACTGCGTTATGACAATATTTTCAAGTTATAGGGTTGGCAACGCACTAGTGATATCTTTGTGATAATACGAGCGTCTTTAGGCTGTGGCGACGTTTATTACCACGTGGACCGTGTGCTTGTTTCTCGACTTAGCAATAAAAAAGTATCTGTAATTAAGTTTTTTATGGTTAAAGGGTGTTAACAAGATTTTATGTTAACAACTTCCTCCAGTGAATGCCCCCACGATATACTCGAGTATTCCGAGTACGTTTTCGAGTCAAACTTTCTTTACGAGTGAGTAAAACTGTCGTAGGTAGATTTACGAGCGGCCTCTGGCTTCGTTACTAACTTACTTGGAAATTTGTTGGGTGTCGGTCATCAAGACAGGTGCTTAATGATGATTGTGTATGTAATTCGGTGAAATATATGAAATTAATAACATCATCATAACAGCCATTGAAAGTCCAGAAAAATTATAGACCTCCCCAAGATAAGGGAGAATTTTGCCCATAATTGCCGCGCTGGGCAGGCGTGTTAGCAATCGCAGATCGTCGTAGCTTTCACGACGGAAATGTAGCTGCCCATCCCCACCCTGTGAATTTGATGCTGTTTCGGATGGATATACTGCCATCTATCGGTTCCGCTTCTTTAGTCGCATCTTACGACACCTGGTACAGAGGAAGTTAACTCTTTTACTCTGCCGGAACCTCACGGCATTTAATAACATGCAATTGATATATTTCGTGATAAATGTCATGTGCAATTTTATGTCTTCCTAAGTTTTTGTCTTCCCATACCTAATAATTCTAATGCATTATTGTTTTTCTTAATAAATTATAAACACAATTAAAGCCGTTTTAAAGCCGTTGAAAGAGTACTTTTATTATTAGTAGCAGACGCATATGTGTTAGAAAATATCTGTACCTACTTTCTTATGAACTTAGTGAAAAGCTGTTAATTTAAAATAACAATTAGACACTTAAATTTCACATAAATCTTATCTAATTCTACATATCTCGTATCCTTAACAATAGAAAAACAAAAGTTAAAACTTTCTTTCCCTTTAAAAAATAGTGGCTCTCGCATTTAGAGTTACTGTTGAAAAATATCTACTAGTGTTGTATATTAAATACTTTTTCATATTCATTTACAAAAAGTAAACAAGAAAATATAAAGTAACGGATCGTCATTTGGCGCGCAATCTACGGAATTCATTCGCTCGCCTTTCAAACCCTCCTGCAGACTGCCCTTTTGTGGGTCTTTTTATGGTTTTGACCTAAATTTTGATACATATTTCTGCTATTTCTTTTCTAATTCAAACGGTAGGATATACATAAGTCATGCTAAACATTACCAAACATGAACTAAAATCGGCATCTAAAACATAATTTAAAATTTCTTGGAAGAAAGCATTTTTCCATATGATAATAGAATATAGAGTGATGTTCTTCGACTTCATCAAAAGTTTATCGTCGATCGTTTATAAATAATTAAACGTTTCAAATTTACGAAACAAATACGATGAATTTGGTTATATCAGCATGAATATTTTATTAATCAAAAAACCAATATAAAAAAAAGTATATGACGGATCTGATAACGCATCTGCCGAAATAGTGATCCTATATCTTGTGTGCGAAAGATTTTATGTTTAAATGACACTTCATAGCATAATAAATAACCCTAACATACACTAAAATGTATGTGATATTTTTGCTCAGTCTGATAACTATGAAATAGAGCCTCTTACACCAAGGAAGCTCACTTTTTGAGCTGAAAATTTAGTTAATCAATCTAAGTTTAAACCACTCCCAAGGGAACAATCAAACTAAAACTCACTTAGAACGTATGTATAGTGATAAGTTTAAGATGAACAT
Source organism: Heortia vitessoides (assembly GCA_020976665.1). Classification (NCBI taxonomy): domain Eukaryota; kingdom Metazoa; phylum Arthropoda; class Insecta; order Lepidoptera; family Crambidae; genus Heortia; species Heortia vitessoides. The sequence goes on from JACJUM010000875.1 coordinate 7,211,304, forward strand.
TAATTAACTTAAACTTAAATAGTAGCACTTCCTGCTGAACACAGATGGGACAGGACTGGAATTCGGCTGCCCACTCAATTCCCGTCCTTTTGTATTCAGTTGTGCTATTCCAATAACAATATCCCAGTCGGTTTTACGACTCCTGATACAAGGGGAAGCACTATTTCACTCTACCGGTTACCTTTTTCATAATTTACCAAGATACATAGTATATATATATAGTTTATAGTTTACGATACAGCTGTTAGTAAGTAAATAATTTGAAAATAGCAGAATAATAGAGTCTACCAAATATTTCAGCTTATTTTTTTATGATTATGACTTACGATGTTCAGTTTTTACATACAATTTATCTAAAAATGTGCCATTTTAATGTTAAATGATTTAAACCTAGCAGAATATGTATGTTCTGTTTAAAATATATTTTTTAAATAGGTTTTTTAAATGTGTTACTCCCATATATGCAAGTAATGATCACCTAATTTTAGTGGTGTAAGTTCTTTTGTGTAGTCTATAATTAGTTTGTTATTTGCCGACACGGTCACATTATAATTAGGCCCCTAGAAGCTCCCTTTCTTCGTCTACGTGACCAACGTACCAAAATCCTTTTCCGGTTGCTGTTAAGATACGTATAACAACTCTGAAACGATGCACACAATGCTTTAAAGTGGAATTAATAAAATGGTATTCTAATTCGTTGACCTCGTTGACCACACAAACGATGACGTCTAACATCGTTGGACCGGTAATCGGAAATCAATGAGGTTTCATTGTTTATTGATGAGATGTAATTACACCCAAATTCATGTCAGGCACTTAATAATGGGGATTCGAACAATATCGCCGGCGGTTGATAAACGACATTAATATATTTGAGGGGTGGCGGGATAGCGATTGTCTTTATCCAGTAGAATTTAAAACGTATTTTATACGCAAAGGTTTTATGATTCATTAGTGGCGGTTTTATCAGGCAATGAGTGAATTTCGCAAATTTTAATCGCATCTTGTATTCCATTAATTTTGATTGATTGATGATATATTCAGGAATGTTTACTAGATAACTGTTTGAATTTAGATTAGTGTTTTATGATAATAGAACGTTGTCTTATCAGAACCTTTGCTTTTTAACAAGATGTATATTCCGATTTTACGGCATTTCTTTTTAACTACGTTCTTTTATACGAGGTACCGGAACCGACAGATCGCAGTATAGCAGTCCAAAACAGCGCAGCACAAATACAATGGGGTGGGGTTGGACAATAGCATCCCCATCGCAAAGCTACGCTCTGAGATTGCCACCACGCCCGCTCAGCACGGACATGATGGGCAAACATCCCCCTATCCCAGGGAGGCTGATGTCCAACAGTAGACTTTCGGCAGTTGATTTGATACCTAAGCAGAAATATTTTGAGTATTGTTTGTAAGCATATTCGAAAACGATAGTCTCTGAGGTACCTAATTTCTAACAAGACTTCTCGTAAACTACAGATTAAATAGATAAATGTACACACATACATACATATTTAACACCTCATGTATTTAAGTAACACAAGTGCTTTTAGCGATTTATCTCGGAGTTGGATCAGAGTATCAGATCTTATTTGAATTTACTATTAGACATATATAACAACCAAATACAGAAAAAACACAAATATTTGGCATATAAATGTTCCCAGATGTGGAATTAAACCCGTCGTGGGTTGACGCACAAGGTAAGAACACTACTTAATGCAACATCAGCCGCGTCAAGCTGGTAAGCAAATAGACGTGAAAGTAAATTATAATGTAAACCACTCACGTTTCATTATAGCAACCGTAGAACGTCCTCTGCTGGATATAGGCCAAGTAAGAGGAAATTTTGCCCATAATTGCCGCGCAGGGCGTGATGGCAATCTCAGGACTTTCGCGACAGGAATGCTTCTGCGTATTCCCACTCTATTGAATTTGAGATACGCTATCTCGGATGAACACACCGCCATTTGTCGGTTCAGCTACCTCAGTCACCTGTACGAACGATACGAAATCTGGTACACGAAAAGGTACTAGGTACTATTCTACTCTGCCGGTACAACACTAACGTTTACCTTAATTAATTTCGCAATATTGCACTATTCACACTTTCTAAGTTAGTGTTAGTTTGGTTGTTCCCTTGGGAGTGTTTAAAACTTAGATTAATGTACTAAACTTTGAGTGTACAAAGTGAGCTTCTTTGTTGTAAGAGTGTTTGTTTGTTAGTTATCTAAAGGAGGAGTTGAGTATGTGCTCAGTTTCAGTTAAGATTATTATGTGACATATATAATAATAAACCATGTGAAATAGTGCGCAATACAAAAATGAACACTTAACAAGACGATTTATGTAACGTTCATTGTTTGTACTAGCATTTTACTGCAGTAAAGTTATTTGCCCTTCAAAACTAAATTACAGGCTTAATTAAATATGAAATTCCCACTTTTAAAATGCTGTCGGCGAGCAGCAACCAGGTTATTAGGTCAAGTGCGATTTAGCACCAGCAGGGTGCGAAAGGTTAATGTACAAATGTTCGACATTTACGGCTGTGCCCCCGGGGATGTTGCAATTAAAACCTCCCACTAATTCTAAAGCCGGACAATGTAAAACACAGTTTATTACAAACATCAGTAAAGAATGTTCTTTTGTGTCTAACTCGGATGAACATTATCCTGCTGTCTTAGAATTAATCATAGAACTTCAAAAAATTTTCGTTAACACGTTTTGTGACGAAGGACACGGTCGCCTCCGAGAATTATAGATCATTTCTCCGATATAATCTAGCTCGTAAATCACCTGACGTGGACTTCAGTATTGTGAAGTTTTCCCCGCAAAATTACATCGGAAAATTTTTCTTGACAAACTTCTACTTTTAGAGATTATATCTCGAGACGAGAGAGGAGGCTGAGATCACGGGGTTCACAAACATTTTAATAAATTTTCGATAACGGAACAAACTGACTATCTTTATATTTTATTCTTTTCGCAGCTTTATATATATGATATAGAATATTTTCTATATATATAGAAAATATTAGGTACTCTGATAGAGTACTAAACGATATATTCACATATAAGGTCGACTGAATTTCTCATCCTCATCAATCTAAATATAAGAAAATAATGTTTTCTCATGGAAAGTGACAAAGACATGGCAAGTGAAAGATGAGAGTGGGCAATATAATGTATTTTGTTGGACCCTTCGCATCAAGAAGGATTTACGCTTGTCGGATATATTGAAGATCGCGTGCGTGCTGATCCATCATTGTTATTTGTTGAACAACATTTTCTGCGAACTTCAATTCATAAACTGTGTAGGAGGCCATTACACTTCGAGGTCAATTATCTAGATACAGATAATACAAGAAATGGAAAGAACCTGCAAAGCTGTAAGAAATAATGTGTCGAAAAAAATAAATGTACATATGTTTTACGGAACAACAAGTTTTACAAGACTAGTTCTGCTAAACCCAATCTGTTTATTTACGACATTCAACCCCAACTGTTTTCAATTATTTACAAACGTAAACCCTTTTAACCTTGGAGAAAATTGGATTCTTAATTTATTATAAGAGGATTTTTGTCGTATTTACTTTGTTGTTCGGGTTCTAATTACTACATTGAGGCAAATACATGTTAAATATAAACTATTTACTATTGTGTCTATCTAATATATTTCTATAGAAAGCTTGTTATGATTTCAAAGATGTAACGCTATGATATTGAACTTGTAGAGTTGCCTGCATCTCGATATATGCCGCGATTAAGGCCAGAGATAGCGACCCGGGAATGAAAGCTAGGAGACGTGCTCCAACTAAATGCTTTTATAACAAAATGCTCCATCAACGGATACTTTCAAGTGACGTCATACCTAAATTTAACCTCGTTCCTAACGCATAGGACACTTCTATTTCTTAAACTGTATGCACGGCACAAATGTTAGTTTTGTACTCTAGACTTGTTTGTGTAAGACCTCTGATTACAAATGTTTGAATTAAACCTTTGTGCCCGTTTTAAATTGATTCCTGAATTGTAACCATGATAGAAATCTATCCTAAGGAGTAAGGGCGTTAGGAGTAAGGAGTTTATTTTCTCTATCCCAACCTTGGGGTACAGAAAATAAATAGTCTATATCTGTGGCAGGTATCGTAAGAGGCGAACGGAGTACTGAAGTCGAGCCGACAGATAGCGGTATATCCATGTGTAACAGAGTAGCGTAAAGATAACTAATGATAACTATGATGATCTGTGATTGCCAAAATTTATATGTCCAACGACGGTCGTACTACGCCTGACAAGAAACATATCATGTTTCGTATGGGTAGATTTACCGCCATCTGTTTGTTCCGGTACCTCAGCCGCCTATTGTACTGGCGGAGGTAGGTACTATTCTACTCTGCCGGTACCACGCGGTAAACCACAATTATTTATCTCTAATATCATTGAAAGTCCTGTCTCACATTTTTATAGATTACACAGAAAAAACAGACAAACAAAGTATATTTAGTATATTTTTTTATACGAATTCAGTTAATACTTTCATGTGCATATAAAAAATGTGACATTACAAACAGACACTTGCATTGTAGGTGTTATAAATGATAATAAAAAGTATGATGCGGTATATGTACTCTGTTAGCATGACATAAATAGTACTCAGATGTCCTTTTTTTTTAAAGCTTTTACCCATAAATGGAGAGGGATGTGTAGGGAATTACTTTGTTATATTCCCAGTGTTAATCAAAAAGATTAATGGATTGTGAAATGTTTCCAAATATATAAACGATAAATTGAATTTCTATTCATATCTCCTTGGTTTTGTTTTGAAATATACTGTATTTTTCGTTCATTTTGAAGCAATTCGTTAATTAATTTATTCTTCATTTGTTACTCTAATGGATTAATCTCTTTGTTAATGTAAAGGTCCTTTGCTTCTTCTCTCAAAAACATAATCACATTGGCCATAAGAAATCTAGTCATGGCTGTAAGCAATTTTATATATTTATCACATAATTTCAACGCTGGCCATGACGTCGGTTTAATATAACGCCACCTATTGGTTTCAAACCTCAGTCGTTTCTCATGACACTAAGCACAAAAATAATTACTATTATACTCTGCCTTCACAGCCTGTCAGGGGATAATCAGATCTCAAAAGTATAAATAAATTAAAAATTATTGAAAAACGGATCTGCTCAATAGGTATTTAGTTTATTGTCTAGAACTAATGCGATCCATAAAATGTAAACAGAGATTTTTCCAATCAAATTAAAATGGATGTAAAATTTATTAATTGATACCATAAAAAGCATTGCACACGTGAAATACCAAAGCACTTTCAAACAATTATGTTAGATGCGAGACGTTCGATGTATTACATCAGAACCGGTCGCAGCACCGAACTAGTTAACAATTTATGAATGAAAAATGTTCTAGATGTCTCACTTGCCCATTCCGTTAAGATTACCACTTTTGTGTACACCTACATTGAAGATGGTCTGCGCTAGAATGAGTTTTCAGGGTTGTCACTTTGTTTGTTTTTTTCATATATGGTTTCCTAATTATTACACTTGTTACATACAACCGATATTGATGTAATCTTTCATGTGGTTATCGTCATCCCTATGGAAGACCTTTCGCTACTGTCTGAAAATAAAGAAAATTCTAACCCAGGAGTTCGATAAAAAGTGAATTCTAAGCGGATTAAGTCGCGGGCGGCTTGCCTATGGTTTTAAAAATACAATTTAGCAACAAATATTAAACTAATGTAATGGTTTCTTTTAATAATTGCGTGCTTTTTACTATTCCTAATTATGTTTATTTATAATAACGATTATATGTTCAGTTTTAATAGAAGTATCCCTCGAACATTTCCAATTTACTACTTGATCCGGTGTTTGACCAACCATCCAATATGGCTTGCTTAGTAAAGTACACAGTTCTCCAATCAAGTCGGACACCGGCATCTCTTGATAGGGACAAATCAGTGACATTGGAAACGACGAAGGCTTTATCTACTATTGTTGATATAACGTTTCGTTTGTGTTGCATTTCGGTGTCTGTGGAATGTGGAATGATATTATTAAAACCCGGAGAAAGTTTGTTAAGATATTTTATATTATTTACATTTAGAAATTGTTGGCAACCTTGCCTGTGAATGAAGGCGCGCGGCGTGTCCCCGCATCCAGGCTGCATTTCACGCTAATACTTTTGCATTGTCACGTCCATTGATGCTAATTTTGATAGAGTTTCTCTTTTTATTTAAATCAAATAATTTAATGTGACGATATTTTGGATTCAGCCATGTTGCTTAAAGTAAATACGTCAACGTAAGATTTTTTTATATGACTATGTCCTTATGTATAATCCTTAGCAGACACCTACCTTCACCTAGAAATTCTTAATATAATTGTTATAATAACCTATATAGTATAAGAGCATATATGCTGACGTATGGAAAATCCAACACGAAATAAATATTGAAACTACTTACTTAATTAATTAGCTTCATACGATTTAACGAAATCACAGATCTAACCCTTAGCTATAAGCTATGTACTTGGGTTGTGATAGTAATCATCGTATTTAAACTGCATTCAATTAGCTGCATGCATTAGCTTCTAATTGCATGCAAAAAATACACACATTTATGCTGGCATAACATTAACTAAATGACCTATGATGCGAACTGTATCCAACATGGCTTAAATGCGGTAATACTTTAATAAGTACTTTATGAAATAATATTTAAGAATTAATAAATATATCTTCATAATCACTTATCTAGTTGATAGTAGTTTGTATTATGAGATGTAGATAACACAGTATCGGCAGAGTAGAATAGTTACACCCCCTGTACTAGGTAGGTGTCGTAAGAGACGACTGAGGTTCCGGAACCAACAGATGGCAGAATAACCCGCGATATTATAGCAATACGACGGGAATGGGCAGCAGCAATCCTATCGCGAAGCTCTACGATTGCTACAACGTATGAGGCAATTACGCAAAAAATTCTTTCACGGGGAGGGCTATGTCAAGCAATGGACATTCTGCGGCTGCTATGGCGATGATAAAGTATTAAATTTAACTTTCTTACTTCAAATCCAACGATAAATTCGGTCTCGAACACTTAAGACGCTAAACCCGTGATCCCTAATCTATAAAGACAAATCGATTTGGACCTAATACAATATGGATTGGGATTAAGAGGCATCAAAGTTCAAAGGAAAATGTAAATAATTTTCTTTGAACATTTGGACCGAAATATTTTACAATACAAAATTATTCAGCACCGTCCAATATCTCCAATATCTGTAAATAATATCACTTAAATATAGAAGCGTACATTTGTATAAAAAACCATGTTCTTTTTTAAAAGCCTTAGGTTTTTTTGGGTTGTTTATTTCGCAGAGGTTATGTTTGGTAAAGATACTCGCGGGAACAATATAAAGGTAATTTGCACAAAAGAGAAGAAACTGAAGGATACAATAATAAATATTGTTTACAGTATATAGTACCAGACCGAATATTATCAATAAAACTTTTATGAGTTTCGTTTATTCTCGGCACCCGCTTGCGGAGAGCCTTGCCAAAATCCTACACGGTTATATCTCCGGCGAAAATGGCGCGACATGCAATAACAAATGAAGTACGAAGTAATTGTTGGTGCTGTTTTCCTACAATATTGTTGTGATTTTTTGTGTTATTTCTTTTAACTAGACCAAAGGTACTAATAATAATGTAATAAAACTTTAATAGAGAAACAAATAATCACACTAGTATGGAACGTTGCGTGTGAATCTCTTCAAATACTTTTCGATCTAATATATTATTATTGCAGTCGGTTAATTTTCGTTGCTTTTCCCAATTTGAAACAGATTGTCATGGGTTGCATTTTAATTGTACAAAACCTTAAACATTTGTATAAAATGAAATTAGCCTTAGAATACGTTGCCAAGATAAACTGAGCCATAAATTTACATTTTGTTTAAATATATCTATTACAATTTTAAATAAATATATTATTTCTTATAAATATACAGTCACGAATCATAAAGAAATATAACACGAAATTCATATCTGGTTTATCGTCGAAATTTTCGGGATGTCGAGGTCGCCCGCTATTACATTGATACAATTATGGGTAATAATAGTAATATTCCAATTGTACATAATAAATGTAGTACCATTTCTTCACAAATTGAAGAGTATATTTGGCTTGTTGGATTCATTTTGATTTCTGCCTTTGAACTCGTAGCTCGCTCCGTCGCGTCGGCCGCAGCGGAGCAGAACAAAGAGCTTCTGGCGACGAGATGTGTTTGAAATACATTTACGGGTTTAACTTTAGCCTTTTGTATTTTATATATCTTACTTTTGTTTCTTAAACATTAGGGAAATAAATATTTTGGCCAAATTGTTGATTGTTGAAAGCTGTTTTATCGATCATTCGTCCGGTGGTCGAACTTTAAGAGTTCTTTATAAAAAACTATATCAGTGAAAACAATTTTTATACTGAATTTCTCGTTATTATCAATCGTTATTCAATTTAAAGTCATTTGAGTTTGATGTGTATAGTCACTGGTCAATATGGATGAAAGTGTGCTTGATTTTATATTTAAAACTAAATTTACTACGAAAATCTTAAAACATGAAACCATCCTAGGCTTCAAGCACTGCACTGCACTGCATTTTATCAATTATGCGGTTATTCGGATCCCGCCTGACACCAGAGACAATATTTTTTACTTTGCCTAAGCATAAAGCACGTTATAGTGCAATTAATTAGTCATATAATGAAGAGTCCACGAAGACAAGCGAGTCATTGGGCAACAAGCGCAGTGGCCTGTGACGTAACCGCTGCCGGTGCCGGCGACTTGCGCAAAATGCCGAGCGAATAACGTGTAAATCGCAAATTTCATAAGTAACCTGTGAAAGTAACGATTCATTTCGCTCACACGCGTTGTGTCGAACGTTGACGTATGCATTATATAGTACAGATGTCCTCATTTCTGTCAATCCGTATGTAACAGACACTATTACTTTTTATATTTAATTTTATTACTTTGTACTTCAACGATGTTTGTGTTTGTGACGTTTATTAACAATGGCAAAGGTGTCACCAAAGATTGAGAATACAGACACTGACGTCTTATGAAAACAGACGACGATGGGTGGACTTAGAGCAGAGGATATTTCTTGTATTACCTACCTTTGTGTAATTGTATGCGTATTAGACGTAATAGAACTTTCGCTAACTATATACGCTTGTTTTTTGTTTACTTTATATCTCGACTCGTGGAGACTTGCCGGGAATCAAAGGATCAAGCTATCCAAATGCCAAATTTTATAATGACTATAGAATTTGACATTAATATAGCAATATTAGCCTAGCAATACATTACAGACATACCATTCTACAAAAAACTAGTTATTCGAGTTGTATAGAACCGAGCTTCTAAATCCAGAATAAGCAATTTTATTTAGGAAGCTTACACATGCATAACTTTATTTTTTAGTTTGCCTTCATTCGATTATCGTGTCGAACGGATCATCTGTACGTCTCAAATGTAGGTTTACACTGTCTTGTTAAACAAGCACCTCAGTGACATAATCTGCGAAACCCACACGCCTGCGATCTTTGAGGGCCCGTCACTAGAAAGTTTGGCGGCGTTGTTGATAAGACGCCTTAGTGCAATCGTAGCATATAGCTCAAATTGGGAATTGATCATTGTATCTAATATTATTCCTAATAAGAGCATGAAAAACATTTTTATAAAACTATCTGATGCCGTTGAAATAGTGAAAATAGGTTATCACCTCTAAATAACAAGTATTTTTATTTACTTAATATTATTTACCATTCCAATGTTATGTAGAGCAGAGTTTAGTAATTTAACTGCTAATTGAGAGATTATTGAAAATAATAAAATATTAATGAATATTGGCAGTTCATTTTCAAATTTTAACTTATAGGAACTAAGAATAACGTGAACCTGAAGTACATTACTTCAGGTTTCGGACGAAAACGGCTAATATTAGAAAACAAAGAGTAACTTTACGTATTATACGATCTTTTTCATGTTAAACATTTTTAATATTGTTCTCTCAATTTTAAAAGTAAATTACCGTTCAACTAGGGACTTTTTCCAGACAATAAGCCAGACTTTACTCATTACTTAAGTTTGTAGGTCAAACAAACGCTTGGTGACCAATCTTAGACAGACATAAAACTTGGTGAAATTAATTTAAACCATGAAAGTTTTCAGTTTATAGCTTTGGCCTGCGAACGTATTGACTCCAACACTATAGTAACAACAGATGGAATGTAAATTAACATGTTCAGGACTCAGCCCCGAAACATTAGTGTGGAGCCATTATGAAAACGTGTTTCTAGACGGACCATTTGCGCATTCAAAACGTGTTCCGAACATTTAAAACGTGCTATAAAATAATTATACGTCGTAATCATTTAAATTTTACACGTATTCAGTCGTGAATACAAACGTGTTGGATTGATACATATTCAATTTCAAATTCCTTGCTTATTTTAGAAGCCCTAGGTAGTGCAGTTTTCTTACCAATAGAATGAATCCTTATTTTACTTTCTTATTAAGGCACTGAGTTTGTTTGTATAACTTTTACCTGTTTCCGCATAAACCGCTCCATTAAAAAAATTAAGGGTTTATGAGATCTACCTCTCGGAGAAGGACATAATACTATTCGAATCGAGATTTTTTTAATACAACCTTGATCTCGAATAAAAATATTTTAATAAATTTAGATTTATAATTTTCCTAATCTCTGATCCGGTTTCATTATATATTTTAGTAATAGTAAGCAAGACTACCAACTAATATGACTCACAATCACACGTTATGTATGGATTCCCATAATTCCACTTTAATGTGACAGACGAAAACAACAATCTGGAACCTTCAAAGTAATTTTAGGGCAAAAATGTTTTGTATTATTGTATGTTGTTTATAGACATAAGTCTACAAAACCATAAATCTCTATATAGCTGGTTTAGTATTGTATTTTTAAAATACAGCGTAAACTACTCTGTACTTCCATAACCAATAATGAAATCGGGTGATCTGTTCGGTGACCTTCTCAAAAGCACTTGAAATGGACAATGATATACAACTACTAAACAAAGTAATATCAGATCACGAGCAATATTTAATATCCTTAAACATACATAAAACTATTTTAGTGCATAATCAAACGGCAATGTGCCTGAATAATTAAATAAATACCAAATAAACCAACTTTACGTGCGTGCAAACTATTTTAATTACATTAATGTTGTCAGAGCGTTACGCCATAATATAACAAAATTAAACTATGTGGTAAGTCTAGTTATATTACAAATACGCCAGACAGCACACCTACAGTTCAGTCTAAAATTAACCTAAATAATTAAATAATAAATATTGCGAAACAAAGCAGAAGGAGATACCGACAGAGAAGAATAGTACTTCCTACTACTACTACCTACCAACTACTACGTGTCATAAGAGGTGACTAAGGTACAGACAGACAGCGGTATATTCATTCGAAACAGTGCAGCTCAAATACACAAGGCGGGGATGGGCAGCAGAATTCCCGTTGCAAAAGTTGGCAGCAATTATTGGCAAAATGGGCAAAATACCTCCTTTCTTGGAGAGGCCATGTCCAGCAGTGAACTTCCAACGGCCGGTATTATGAATCCAGATCAGCCATCATCAGAAAATTAATTATCTCAATTACCGACTAGCGAATATCCGACATAGCCGGAAACAATTTAAATACAGTACTTGTACAGAAACAACTTCTTATAAAGTTTCTTATGTCTATGCGGCAAACCCAAGTTCGTTGGACGTTTAGATAAGCGCCTACTTTCTCAAACGAGCTTCAATCAAATTGAATCAATCAATACAGTACTAATAGAATTACTAAATTGGTACTTGATATAGCATCAGTTTAGATTACTCGAGTATGAAGAAACGTTACTAATGACTGGCTAATACGCAGCCACACGCGCAATAACGTTTTCGTAATAGTCGCGTAATAAGCCGTTGTGGCTTGTATCCGGTGATTAATATATCTGTGAATTATTTATACTTAACAATGAAAGCGGTACAAGAAGATATATTAACTTCACCTTTTTATGACAACGCTTTTGAAATAAATAACGAAATTACAATAGTATTTCCAATAGGTTACGTAAAAAGGATATGATTTACGTTTGGAGTGTACAACATTTGTCTGCTTCATGAAATCTAAAGCCTTGGATTGCCCGGTCAGTCCACGTGAATATGCTGGTACTAACACGTGCTCTGAAAGCTTAATCTCAGTATAAATATATATTTGTCATTTGTTTCGCTTTGGGAGTTGTGTTTATTGTCTTACTGATGACACTTATTTCCGATTGCAAAAATTACACAATAAATATACTATATGTTGTAACATTTCATGTTCTTTTCTTTAACTAATGGAAAAATAGCATTTTTTTCTGAGATTTACTCTAGAGTATATGTAACTCTAATATCTTGCTAGTTCGATCCACGCTTTCGATTTTCTCTTTGACCACGATCACCCACACCCCTGGAGAGTCAGTCCAACTTTGTTTCGCACTCGGTTCACACCTCCCAATCCCCGCCGTGACAACCACATTTACCCAACGAGCGCCGGCCAAGAGAACGTTAAATCGCAACCTTTGCTCGGACTCATCGGCCACGAGGAGAGTTGTTGTCGCGCAGCCTGTGGCTGCGCGGAGGCGACTCCGGTGCTCGGTTTTTTTCTGTCTTGCTTTTTTTCCTCTACCGCCATCTTTTTTGATCTTTCTTACGCAGGTTTCTTATGTTGTTAAGTTGTTTAAATTGAATACAATACGAATTGTATTGTGTTTAATAATAAAATTTGTTTTGTTTACATCTTTAGCGGCTTCTTTTACGTTACCCGCGTGTTTTTTCTAGGCGTAGGGCGCGTTTGTTTGTACGCGTTATGCAGGCTCCTGGGGACGGTTTCGGAGGGGCTAGCTTGTTCATGTGGACCCACCACTTTTGGCTAAGGTCATCCAGGGCTTAACAGGGTTGTCCTCATCAGGGAATTGATGTTTTTCATCGATGACCTTCAGAGGGTTGGGGTCTCGGGCTTGTGCCCGGATCTTGCTCGCCCTCACCAGCCGCGAATTCTCGCTGGTCTTGGTGTCCAGTGGTTTGGCGTGCAGCGGCGCAGGTGCGGATTCGCCAGGGAGGCGCCGTCGGCGCGCGCAAACATTGCGCTCGACAGTCTGCGGATGAATTCTTCTACATATTCTGTCTTTACGTCCCGGTGTATCGCCGAGTTTCGCACCATGCGTGGTGCTTCGACGATTGTGCGTAGAACGCGGGACTGCTGGGATTGAAGGCGGCCTTTGTTGGTCCAGCTGGTTAGTGCATACCATGCCGAGCTGCATATGTTAGGTGAGGTCAAACATATGTCTTGTAAACTCCCAGCTTCGTTCTGAGCGGGAGTTTAGAGGCGAATACCGGGTGGAGTTGATGTGCGACCGACCTGGTCTTTTTGATCACTTCTTCGGTGTGATGCTTCATGCTATGGTGGCTGTCTATTATGATCCCCAGGTATTTGAGCGTGTTGGACCACGTGACTTCTTGCCCCATTAGCTTCAGTGGTTTCTAGAGTTGATGGTAACTGCCAATGACTGCAGCCTAGATCTTGGTTACGTTTACCTGCAGTCTCCACCTGCTTATCCACTCGGGCAGTAGGTCGAGGGTGTTCTGTAATTTTTTAGCTTCACATTCTTTATTCAACGAGGTCTCAGGCGATTCCTCATTTGATAGCCGAAGCCAACGATGAAGTTCAGGAAAACGTTCGGAAACGTAAGGCACAAAGAAGAAGGATGCCTTTGCGGACCTAAAAAGAACGTGGTTGCCGCCCCTGCTCCGCAGTTAGGGCTGAAGGCAAAGCGAGGAGGAGGTGCCTTACCACAGAGTCGCCTCCTGGACATAAGGCCAATCACGTCTTGCAAGACGTTCTCAGAGCCAACCTTGCGGGGGAAAAAACCCATTATTTTAGAACGCGTGGCACAACTGTTTCAGTCTAATGGCTCATCAAATTAACCCCCTCAAAACAATTCATTGGAATGCCTACAGTCTCGGAAATAAAGTAAGATAACTACGGATCCTACTTAGACAACAGGACATAGATATATGTCTCATTTCCGAGACATGTCTCAAAAACAGCGACAGATTACAGAAGCTAAATTGTCATGTCTACCTCAAGGACTAAACATCAGATAGCAGCCATAGGGCATATCGCGGGCTAAACGTCCTAGTGCGTAGAAGGCTAGTACACCAATCTCTGCTCCCGTCCGATCCAGCACCGAAGTCTATCTACACCAGGCGTCGAGATAAACCACGCTCACGGTTCCATCCGCTGGGCACACGTCTCGCAGTCGCAGATGTAAACAACATCATGACGGCGTCCCCGCTGCCCATGCATATGTAATGCTATAGTTAACACACGGCATAGAAGTCGTACATCACGAGCCTTAACGGACGCCTACTGACGACGCAACGACGCGGGCGAGGTAGGAAATTAGTGTGCACAAAGCTCGGAACTACCGACGCACTATCCCTATCCCTGTATACAAACCTACAGAGTGGACGTACTTGATACGTGCGCGATGCCATCACCGTATACAGGAGGATGTTGAACAGCTGACCGATGCACTCACCACCTGCATACAAGATACGGCCGTTTCTTCATCGACGTATCAGAGGGATGGAGGATGTCCTTCTCTCACCGAAGATATCAGGGACTTGCTGGTGAAAATGCGGCGCCTTAGAAAAGTATGGCAACAGTCGCATTATTCCATACAAAAACAGCAGCTCAACGTTCAACAGATAGTGAAGAAAATGTTAAAGTCAAACGAGTCGGAAAGTAGGGAGTTGCCTCAAGAACGCGGGTGATAACTGGACTAGCATTCATCGCCTATGTCACCAGATCTCGCACACACCAGCTCCATTGAGACCCCTCCTTGGACCAGGTGGCTAACCGAGATGCCACGCAGATGACCGCGCTCCGATCATCTCGAACGCCAGTTCCAGTCGAACCCAAGCGATGATATAACATATCGAAACGGTAGCCCGGCACCTTTGCGAGTACTTCGTCGTACCGACAACGGCATCTGAAGACCCAGTCGTCTTCACGCCCGGGCAGATTGAACGACCATCGCGCTTAGAAAGCGCCCGGTCCAGGTAGCAATGGTAACAATGCACTCAAACACCTGCCACCGCGTAGTATCGCCGCTGTCACCCGCCTGTTTAATGGAATATACAGAATAGGTCATTTCCCACGTGCGTGGAAAAATGGCGTGATAATGGTAACAAAGCCCGGGAAGAACGTACTAAAACCCGAGAGCTACCGTCCCATAATACTGCTTCCTATGCTGTCAAAGATGTATAAGAAGCTGCTGCTAGTACACCTGACACCGTACATTACACCAAGAAAGGAGCAGTACGAGTTTAGATCAGGTCAATCGACGACTCTACAATTATCCAGAGTCTTGCACCACATGACGGTGGCCTCTAATAAGAGGGAATATACCTCTGTCACCATCCGACTCACCACTCCAACGCCGCGGCCACATTGATGGCCGCCGATCGACACCGCGACCAGGGCGCATCACGCCTATTACGTGATTAGTTTTAGTTAGAATGTTCCTTTAGTTGATGGTGTTTGTATTTTCTACGAAACGTGTGCTACAAGTGCTACGGAATGTTACAGACGTCGCGCGGATGTTTTGCTACTATTGATGCTTTAGAGCGCTACAGGATCATTGCACCGTGTCGACAAAGGATTGTCGATACACGTGGATAATGCAACTGACCATTTTACATAGCTTATTGCCAATATTACGAAATTAATATCCCGAACCTATTTTATAGTTAACAGTAATTAAATAAGTTAATTAAACGAGCTTTATAATTTCTTGTGAAATAGTTTGGCATTGGAATTTCGTTCATTCCTCAATTAGCAGTAGAGTTACCTGTATCTGTAGTTTATTTGTTTTTAATACAAAAGGATTATAATAATTAAATTTCCAAAGTGATGTAAGAATGACTATTGAAGTCAAGGTTATTTTGATCATTTGACTAATAGAAATATGATGCAATTTGAATTTCATACGTGAGAACAATTACAATAACCTATATTTACTGAAATTATATACAAAAGCAACTTGTTTTAACTTTCGCATCGACCGTAGAACGATATCTGCAATATAGACATTCCATAAAAAAGTAATATATTAGACAATATATAATAATGTATTGAAGAATAGTCATGTATAATTTGTCATTGTATCGAATATCAAAGGTGTTTTAATAAATGGTAAAAAAAAATTGATTTCAGTACATTCATGGGTAAAAACAAATAAATCCTGTTCAACTATATCAGTGTTTTGACTTAATTACATTTAAACATGTACAAACGAGACGCGGAAATATGTTTATAATATATGTCTATAAGATATTATAATCTATATATATAGTCATCTTTATTTTATAAGATTTTATTACGTTATGGTTACTAAAACCATTCCTTAACCGAAAAAATATTGTAGTTAACCCAAAATTACTTACGAATTCATTTTATATTATTATATAACTATATATATGTATTATATAACTATTACCTCATAAATATACTAGATCCGCATCTCAATTCACAGAAATGACTACAAGCGTACACTGAGAAAGATCTCCGGATGTCAAGGTGTGGTGTGATGACCGTCCATTCTAAAAGCCATATATCTAGGCCAACGGCCGGCCGTGACTGCGCGACAGAGAGCGTGTTAATTACACCTTCGTTAAGAAATAAAAACAGCACGACAACCTTCAGCTATTGCACGTTTTCCTCTTTCACTTGGCTGTGTCATCAACCATTGACGGACACCGGTGACGGCCAGCACTTAAATTTTTACACTAATATGTTTCAGAGACGTAATATCATGATATTTTGCCTCCTTTTACGCGTCAGTATATAAAATCGACATCTTTCATATTAATAAAATTGTATTAATTAGGTGTATTTTTCAAGTAAAACTAGTTCTATTATTCACTTGGTTAACAATAAAATAAAAAAATAGCTATAATAAATCAAACATGCTGTGTACACATATTCTTGGTTACCGTCTAGTTAATATTATGTGTAATTATAAAATGATAGTAAGTGTATCTATAATATTTACAGTAAATAAATAACAGTCACAACAACAAATAAAAAAAAGGTGCTTAAAATTATTTTTATTAAACACAATTAATTAAGCGTTTTTATCAATTCGGGTACCAGATGATAGATGCACTACTAGCGAATTTAGATATTCTGTAAGTAAATCAATTCATACCGGCAATCCTTTGATTCTTGCCAAGTAATCCTTCTCAGCACAAACAACTTAACGCAACGTTTCATAAGGGGCACAACAAATACCTCTGCCAAATCCCAAAAGGGCTTTTTATAAGTACCAAAAGAGAGGAATTTACACATTGTTTTTAGACCTCCAATGGACCGCACAAATAGATTACCCAAAGGCACCGCGGGTATTAAAAAGGATTTTTTCAAACACGTTAATAAGGAATGTTATTTGAGTCATCTCTTTTCGTCGCTGCGTCGGCTGAGCGTAAAATCGATTTATCTGGGATAAAAGCTTTCAAAATAATTCGAGCAGTATTATCCTTTATACGCCTGTCTAAATAATCAAAGAGAATGAGTTTACTTTGATCAAGTCATTCTCATATTTGCCTCGGTTTTGATGCATATTCAGGAGGCAAATTAAACAAAGACTGGTTTCACTTGGTCTAATAAGAGAGTAGATTAGACTATTCTAATGTATTCTCTTATTATATCTACTCAATAACAGGTATCGTGTGAAGCGAGTGACGTACCGTAATAGGCATAGGACCGAATCAGCGCGACTCAAATGCACTGGGGCCACTCCAATGCATTTGAGTCGCGCTATTTCGGGTCGGTCATCCTCATAAGGGAAGTAGTATTCCCGTTGTGAAGCTACGCTCCGCGATTGCCACAACGCCAATCCAGCGCGGCAATCTTGGTAGGAATTATTTTCCTGAGGAGGCCTTTTTCCAGCAGTAGACGTTCAGCAGCTGCTATGATGATAATGATTCCATTTATGCCTATTCTACAGTCAGTATTAAAATAAATGATCGAATTAATTTGTTTGATAAAATACTGTACCTTGGTTCAACTTCGAAGTTTTACGTGACGAGATACCGTAAGAGTAATAGTAAGAAAATAACACCGTTCTGTATTAAAGTTGCGCTCAACCTTACGTAGAGATGTAAATTTAATAACCGTACTTTAAATTATAACAGCCTTTTAAAATCACTTATCAGATACCCTAATCATCATCATGATATCAGCCACAAGACGTCCTCTGCTGGATATAGTCCTCCGCAAGTAATCTCTAATTGGACCGGTCGTAAGCGGCCTGTGTCCATCCTGCGATTTTAGTCAGATCGTCTGTCCATCTTGCGGGTGGACGCCCTACGCCAAGTTTGCCGATACGTGGTCTCCATTCCAGGACCTTACGACTTAATCAGCCATCGGTTCTGCGAACCAAATGCCGTGCCCACTGCCACTTGAACTTGCTAATCCGCCAATGTCGATTACTTTGTTTCTATTACGAATTTCCTCATTCCTGATACGATCGCGCAAAAAAAACTACGAGAATTTTCCTCTCCATAGCTCTTTAAGCTATTTTCAGTTGGCTAATAAGGCGGATGGTAAGAGATCACGTTTCGCTGCCATAGGTCATAGCTGGTAACACACATTGGTCGAAATACCGATACCCTAATGTTACCCACGTAGATGTTCAAAATGATAAGATTTGTTTGATGTTTCACAATTTTGTATTTACAGCAACAAGATTATTTAACGATTTTAAAATGTGTTATTCTTTTAATTAAAAGTTTTTACTCTTGAACTGGAAAATAAAATATTAAGGTTAAAGAGCGCGTTTTAGAGTCGTTTAAAAATATCGTTGGTATATTTAAAGTAATATTATGAAATATTAATAATTTAAAGGGCCTGCTGGCGCAGGTGGTTGTGATCTTGTACGCCAAGAGTGGTATAGATCCTCACATTAGACAAATATATTTTTCATGATATTTGTGTTTGTTCTGGGTCTTGGTGTCAAATATATGTATTTAAGTAAATTTGTGATTCCTCTATTGTCTGATGTCCACACAAAAGCTTTAAATTACTTATCGAGATAAGTCAGGTCAATGTATAAGGTGTTTTATTTTATTATTTATTGAGGCAACAAAATCTAAAAGTTACGACTAATATCATATAAATCATTGTAAATCCAACATAGCTGGTCAAATATTACATATAGGAATTACATATGGCAATACCTGTGTAATACTGTTGTGCAATAATGTCAAAAAATGTTTTGGGCATTTATTATATTATTTTAGATATAAATATGACAGAGTTAAACACATAATCGTCTATTTTCACTAAAAATGTTGTACTGAAGTAGGACAGTACTTCCCTCAATGCTGGTGTCGTAAGAAACAAGTGAAGTGCCGAAACCGACATATATCCATCCGGAACAGCCAAGTAAATGCAACACGGCAGAGATAGGTAGAATTATCCTCGTCGCGTAGCTTCGCTTTGCGATTACTGCCAGACCAGCTCGGCGTGGCAATAAAGGTAGGAAATACTTATCGTGAGGTACTGGCAGAGTAGAATAGTACCTCCACCTGTACCAGAGGTCGTATGAGGCTACTAAGGTACCAGAACCGACAGACAGCATAGAGTGGGGATGAGTAGCAGCATCCCCGTTGCGAAAGCTGCGCTCTGTGATTGCCAACACGCTTGCCCAGCGCGGAAATTATGGGCGAAATTACCCCTTGGCTTCAGCTTCAGGATATCCCGGATACTTGCTTGCAGAATACGTTCCCACTCCGCGGTAATCACATTCTTCAGCTCTCTGATGGTTTGCGGAGCCAGTTGTACTGATCTCACGCGTCGTTTCAGAACGTCCCAGACAAGCTCTATAAAATTGATGTCGGGACTTCGAGCTGGCCAATCCAAACGACGAATGCCGGAAGCACGCCGTCTTCGTAGCACTCGCCGACGTTGATCTTCACCGAATAGAAATATCCTGGCTTCATCCGAGAACAATGCCCTATTCCAGTCTTCTTGAGTCCAAGACTCACAATTTCGAGCAAACCTAAGCCTGGCAACTCTGTGCTCACGGAGTAACTTAGGGCTGCGGGCCGGGCGATGACTGCGTATATTGGCCGCGAGAAGCCTCCTCCTAACTGTCCATAGACTAATATGCACATTTTTTATTTCTTCGAGGCTGCTCTTAAGGTCCACATACGAAGACTTGCGATTTTTCGATGCGCGACTCACAAGAAAACGATCATCCCGTGGTTGGGTACATGGTTTTCTTCCAGAACCAGGCCTTTTCTTGACGAAACCGGTATCTGGATACCGCGGCCAGGTCCTTTGAACCGTCGAGTGACTCACACTTAGCCTCTGAGCCACGAAGCATTGGCTGCAACCCTCTTCGAGTAGCGCTATAATTTTGGTAGCTTTTACCACTTTCTCTAACATTATTGAGACAGCTAAACAGCAATAAATGAAGCATTGACAATTAAGAATATGAAATAAAAAAAATTACTTAATTATATAGAACGTACTGTTTTAAACACCACGGCATTTTTAAAACCGGTCAGTAACGTGTACAAATGATTGAAATTATTTTGGTACCGTATTTGTTTAAAGAAGAATTAAAATTAAAACCGCTCGTTTTTTCGCAAATGAGTGTATAATAAATTCATACATTTATATAATAAAACTAAACGTATCTGTGTCTAACGGGTTATATGTATATTCTAACACTATATACTATTCTAAAGTTCTGTTATATCCGACACACGGCGTGAAATGTAATGTAATAATTTCAATTTCTAACAGTTACCTTCGTTTTACTAAAGATCTTAAACATGGCACTTCAGTTCACGGCCATTAAATCTTTAGGCCATCACTAAAGTGAGTAAGTCCACACATAAAGGTTAAGCCGACACTTAAGGGCGGAAAGTTACTAATAATAAATGTAATTACGTATAAATGCACCATTCCCAACTCATAAGACATTCAGCGAGGTTTCACGAAGGAGCCGTCTCCTAGAAATTAATGCTCGAGCGAATTATAATTTCATGACCTTTGTTTCAGTGAATAATATAGTATTGGCAGCAGCAAGTGTCTGCCAGGTAGATTGATTTTGTGGAGCATCCTCACTTCGTCTACATAATTTAACAAGATCTCGCTCACTCCTCCTTTTATAGGACTTAGGATAGTTGACTGCGTGATAAATTGTTCGGTAATTGAAAGGGAATAGTCGATCTTTCGATTCGAGAGTGCATGATCATTTAAGGTGGGGAATAATTTGATTTACAAATGAAAATAAGTGTTCGAAAATAGCTCTATAATATCAATTATTTGCTTTAGAATTTATGCGTGGATTTAACTTCGATTAAATTGTCCTGAAAATGGTAATCTCTGTTCTAACTAAATGTTTAAATCAGATATTAAAAATTAAAGAACATTTTATTTTATTTGAATTCATTTAAGTTCGTTTGTGATTTTTGGTAAAATATACGTCAATAGAAAAACATATTTTGAAATTATTTTGAAAACATCTTGTGTTTCGAAACTTACACGCCAAATAGCGTGTAGCTAAATATATACCTTTGAACTGATCTAAAACCGAGCAAAAGGCGTGAATACATGTGACTGGAATGGTCTACAATTACTCATATTGCATAAATAACACGTAAATGTAGGAAATATGATATAAGTGAACCGAAGGCGGTTTTCTCGGAGCACGTAAGCTATAACAGAGTAATAAGGCCTGGCATACGGAAGGGCTCGTCCTGAACAGGTAATATTTCACCGAATTAATAAGAGCCGGAGGTGATAAATCAGTCCGTGCAGACTCCACGCTGGGCCTTGGTACGTTTTATGTGACGATTATAACATACTCCAGCGGAGAACGACAGGAAGCCATCTTGATGATGGTTACAAAAAGGATTCATTAAACTACATTGTTAAAGTACAATAAACGCATGTCATCTTATTATAGAGGTGAGTTATATTTAGACCAAGCTTTAAGAATTTATTATGTTTGCGTGAGGTACTGGCGGAGTTGAATAATACCTCCCGCTGCACCAGGTGTCGTAAGAGGCGACTAAGGTCTGGTTTACCTTTGCTAAGGTTTGGTAACTTTAGGTTCTGGGACCAAAAGATGGCGGTATATCCGAAATAGTACACCTCAAATGCACAGGGCGGGGATGGGCACCAGCATCTCCGTCATGAAAGCTGCGCTCTGCGATGGCCAACACGCTTGCCCAACGCGGCAATTATGGGCAAAACTCCCTCTTTCTTGGAGAGGTCTATGGCTTAGCCGGTATGATGATGATGATGACCCCTGACTGTACACATTTACGCCACTTTTATCTAGCCCTGTTTTTTCGCAACTATACTACTGTACTAATATTTGTCGGTTCTGGTACCTTAGTCGCCTCTTACGCCTAGTGCAGTGGGAGGTATTATTCTACTCCGCTAGTACCTCACGACAAGGTGGTGGCTGTTACCTAATATTATATTCACAAATGTTCCGCGACAGCAGATTAAAAGAACATTTATAGCGCGCCGTAAAAACAATTTCGCACTAACCGCCCATTTGCCGGCGATACATATTTGATGGGCGTTAAAAGCTAATAGGTGCAGCTAAGTGAAAAGGCTGCTAAAGGCCCACTATAAATCCTCGTATAAGATATTATTTTGCATTCGTGGTCTATATCATAATTCCGTATAAAAATGTTTATTAAAATACAATCCAATAAATAAATTCAATTCAAGGTAGGAATATATTGGTATATTATACAAGTAGGTGCAATATTGACCGGTAAATTTACGATTTCCACACTTCTAGGATAAAAAGAAATAAGAAGAAAAAAATACAAAAAAAGTGAGCATTAAACCAAAGAATAACAAATCCTAAACTGCATAGCCGCAAATAAATATTATCAATATATTATTTTATATTATTTATATAATATTATATATTATTTATTGAACTTAAAATTCTTTCTTAAATAGCCAAGTTTTAATCCTTTAGTTCTCCGCCCGTGGCTTATATTGTTTTAATTTTTTATTGTCGTAACTTTCTTGAAATCGAAATAAACCTTCATCTTTTTCAGGATTCTAGTTATTCACATGACAAGCATATCATCTAGATCGGTTTACCGGTCAAGCCAAATAAACGTCAAGTTACTTATGAACTTTTATACTATCAGTATTGAACTTCCTTAAACGACAAATGTGCACCATTGTCTTTGTGCGTTAAAAGAATTATACAGCACAATTGTGCAACTATGTATGTATCTCTTTACAAAGAAGTAGTGTTCTGTTAATCCTCGTGTATTGGTTCTAACACTACCATATTGATTTTAATTGAAACAAAAATATTTGTCATCATCAAAGAAAATGTTGCCTACTGTTGGATATGGAGTTTCCCAAAAAATCACGTATCGTATATTAGATTTTTGTCAATAATTGCCCAATCGAGTAGGCGAGGTTTTACTTAAATATATCCCTTACTTTCGGTTTCAGTACCTCAATCGCCTTTTTGAATACCCGGTACAGATGGAGATACCACTTTTGCCCTCTGATATCCTCGAATATCATTTGCATTTTTGGCAAAAACATACAGATGACCATTCTTTTGGTGTGTGAGACCGCTAGAGTAGAAAGTGCTTTCTGCTATACCATGTGTCGTAGGAGACCTGGTTTTGGGACCCAACAAGATGAAACACGATGTTATGCTCTACGATTGCTACCACGACAATCACGGGGAAAATTCTTCAATTCTTAGGGAGGCCTATGACTATGATTATGGCCTAAGCCTATGAAGGTCTCCTCCGAGCTAACCAGGTCGCAGAACCAGGCTGGACCATACTCCTTCACTATGATTTCGTTCAGTATTTTTTCACGGAACTCGTCGTAAATGCTGCATCTCCACAGAATGCGGTCCATACTCTCATTTTCCATGCCACAATCACACACACTCTCATCACTTATCTTCATGTCCAACAGATGACTTCTGATATGATGATGGTGATGATAACCATCCTTAATATTGAAACTTATTTTTCCAGTGTACGATGCATCGGGCCACTACAATCCGAACATGTTATTCGGCAACGAGTTCTGGTTGGGCTCCATGATGGAGTGCCGGGACTTGCAGCTGGACAAGTACTACGAGCAGACGCCACCCTTCCCCGCCGGCTTCTACGTCATTAAGATCAACGTTACCGTCGATGCGGAACATATACCACAGGTATAAAGTGATATCTAGTCCTACATTTGTACGCAGAAACAGGTGATTGATAATGTACACACTCTGTTTTCTCGCCTTATTTAGGTTTACTTTATTATTTGTGGAGAGAAAATAAAAGAAAAGATTTTATTTATATTTGTTCAGTTATAAAAAAATTTGACATTTAACAACGGAATATTTTACCTTCGTGCACGAAATTTCGAACGATAGAAACAAAAATAATAATATATATATGCACAGATTTTCGGTAGCTTAAATAAAAAAAAATATGCTGAGGTTATAAGTTTCTTTTACTTTATGTTTTGATTTATATAATCCTTATACAGTAAGGAGACTAGAAACAGGAAAATTGTATTTGTTAGGTGTGATTGTAGTTTGACCGTATTGTGTTTGTTACTTCCAACACGTAACAAGATCAACATGATGTTTTGTACAATTCATTTATTTGGGTCTATATTTACCTGCTTATGAAAACGTATGGTGTATTACACTTACAAATCATACGTTTATTTTTTTAGATATAAAACATTTTAAATGCGCGAAGTATTCAGCAAGATATTTAATTACTGCCTAGGCATTTTGATGCGTTTCCAAAAACAAAGTTCAGTCCAGAATTTGATTCTATAATAGAGATTTGCTTGTTAAATTGAAAGTTATAAAAACATTACGGAAAGCGAAAAATAAAGTATATCGTTCCTATATTTAAATATAGATAAAACCAGTTGAATGGTTAGACAGTTACGATATCACCGCAAATATCTTCTGTCAGTATAATCTGCACTCAAAGTCACAAAACTTTTAATATAAAAGTTTTATTACCTACTGACTCGCGCAAGTTACCAAGACGTGAACTTTATCTGAAAGTTTAATCTTTGACGCTGTCCAAAACACACTGTTCCGGAGTTACTCGCTGTGAAACGATCGACATTATGACGACATCGCTGTACACTTAGTTTGATGGAGTACTCTTGTTCCGATGTTAAGAAAATGCCAAGTTTCCGAGTGCTTGTCTTCATTGGTTTGCGTTAATAAGAAGTTATAAAAGTAATTCGAGACATGGCGTCGAGGGCACACTGAACTATTGTGCGCAAGTGGTCAGGAAATGCGTCCTAAATTTCTGCTGAGGAATTGCGAGCGTTTACCGGCAGACGTCAGTCGACGCAGGCTGAGGGATTTCGGGAAAAAATGGATATATATGTGTAAAATTTCCATACGCTTTGAGTAAGGTTCAAAAAGCGGATGTTAATTTCTTACTTTTAACTATTTAGAAAATTTATTAATAATTTTATGACAGGATTAAAAAAGATATTTTATAGAATTATAAATATTTTTAAGTGATATTATATTTCACCAGAATGTTGAATGACATTTTCAAGCTTCACAGTACTTGAAGTAATTTTTAGTACAAAGACAAATTCTTGAAAGTGTTGTCGTTATTTCTTTGGAAATTCTTAGCAGCTGTCCAGAGGTAGATTTTGTTCCATTTAATGACAGTTCAGGAACGGTGTTAACGCGAAGTGATGGTAATTAATTCTTACGTAAAATAATTGTTTTAACCACTTTTTTAAGTGTTTCAACAAACTGGTTAAAGAAGTTGTTGCTTAGAGCATACAAAATTAGATAATGTTAATATTTCAAATGTTCAATTTTTCTAATCAGGGGCGAGCGGTGTCGGTAGGCGAGTGCCTGCCAGCGTCATGTGATACCGAGGCGGTTCAAAGCTTGCTGGTGGAGATCGAGGCAGCAGCCGCAGCGCGCGCCACCTCTGGTGGCCTCGTCGCCTCCGTCCGCACCATCAGCGTGCGCCCCGTGCCTGGGGGCTTCGACCTGTACTCTGATAAGAAGTTTATCATACTGGGGTGGGTATAATGGTTTATGATACATTTCAAACACATCTTATGTCGCCCACTGCTCCTGGTCTTGCATATATAATGCATCCTACAGGCAGTTCATTGTACTTTCATCATCATCATCGTTATTTCGGACGGATACGTCACCTCATTCACCTCTGACTACACCTGGTATAGGTAGAGGGACTATTCTGCTATGCCGGTGACCTCGGAACTTTGGATACCGTTATTTATGGTATATGTCAGGTTAGTAATAAAACCACTTTACAACAAATTAAACGCTGTTTGTCACAAATACAAGCCCGATAGCGCAGATGATAGTGACCTTATCTTGTTCGCCAAAGGCGTTTCCATCCCCACGCAGAGACAATATTTATACGTTGAATGTGTTCTGTGTCTTATTATCTATTAATGTGTATTTAATTATTATATTTGTAACACCTCTGTTGTCTGATATTCGTAACACAAAATCTTTAAACTAATTTATATCTAAGTCAAGTCAACGTATGAGATGTGGCAGGATAAGAATCCTTTCGGCAATGGTTTTAAAACTCACAAATATATTTTTATTTAATATAAAAATTTAGCTTTTTAATATAAAAATGTCCATCTACGAAGGTTCTATTTGTGTTTAGATAAGTGTAAGCCTTTTATTAATAAACTTGCTCTATGTATATATTAAATCTTCAAATTTATTTATTTTTCTGATTAAAGTATTAAATAGTCTGTGTGCACCAGACAATCTGAAAAGTTATTGAATACTGCTAAGTAATTTCACGAGTTTCCAAGAACATTTACAAGAAATTAGAACTCTAATGATGCCGACAAGCTTTTTTAAGATAGTGCGGAACCTCGTCTAAACTACCGCGTTGATTAAGATATAGTTTCTAGTAAACATATAGTTATTTGTGTGACATAAAGTGTTTTTTCATAGCTAAAAATAGAAATGCATAAATACTGAGCACCGCTGATACTCATGGGTAAAAAAGCGTAAAGACACTGTAACATCTGTGATATATTGGGCAATGAATCGTGACCAACGTTAAAATTCGCGATAACTGACTGGAAAAAAAGCTTGTATTTGCAATGTATAGAGTACCTACTATAAATATAAATAAATATACTGAATATAAAATTGTTTGTGTTATATTCTAGGCAATAGTAAAAATAATAATAGTAAAAATAAAATAATCCATTCTATTGTTCCTTTGAACAACAAAACAATTTAAGAATATATTTCAACTGCAAACTAATTTCAGTTGAGGCATTATACATTTCTGACAACGAGATGGAAAGGAGAGGTATTGTTTGAACAAACGTTATTTGAAATGTTTCAGAAGCTTCTGGGAAATAAACTTAAGTTGGAATAGTTCTTCATTTCTTTACAATGAACCTTTAAAATAATATCCCTGTTACGATATTGTTATAAAATATTCAAACAATTTATACAAATGAAAATATAATTTATATTCAGTAGAAACCTACTTGTAGCGTTCAGAACGCAACTTCCAATACATAACGTAAGACAATCTATTTTTTCATTCAGTTATAGCTGCCATTAATTATTATTCAAATGTGAACACACGTGTTTTTGTGACAGTCGTATCTGTGTGAGTTCTTAGCAGCTTCCTCGTAAGCTGGCTTCGCTCGGATGATAAATATTGATCCTCTTTGTGTTCGAATGTAATTGAATCTACATACCAACTGACAACCAAATCCCGGCGTATCACAGTGATTTATGGACGGATTTTGAACGGTGCTCGTTTGCGATTTCGAATCATGAAGAGAAAAATGGAATAACTAAGTTTTAAACACAGGCATTTCCTACATGACAGTCAAATTTTTTTTATGTATAACTGGTAGAGGAATAAGAACAGTTAGAAATTGTTAATATATTCTTTTGCTAAGTATGATTTGCATCAAGACGCAACACTCGGTAGATGCTTTCTTAGTAGCCAACTTTGCATATTTCCTCAGTTTTTCACTTTTTGCCGAGATAAATGTGACTTTAGTGAAGATTTATCCTCGCGGTAAAAGCACAACATGCCCCTATTTTATGTTAGCTCTGGGCAGAGTTGTGACGAATGTGAAAAGTTATTTGAACGAATATAAACATTTTCATACTATATATGCTTGGAAGAGTTATTTTGTATAAAGGAGAAAATAAAGAAATGCTGATTAAAATTAGCAATTGTTTAGATAATTTGGAATACATTTGTAATATTTTTATTTATAAACAAAATCTCAAATTACATTTCATCACTCACTTGGCACATATGTACTAAGGATAATATATTGAGTTAAATATTATTTAAGTACATCTAAAGTCATTAGTGAGACTATTAGTAAAGAGATTATAAAAGCCATTTCACATTTTCATCGCCGTCGTTGCGACATTAAAAATGACATTCACAATGTTATAACATACGAATACAAGTATGTATATTTCAATTAACTTATTTGTAACTTTTGGTGGTATGTAAAAACTGTTTTGTTTTAGCGAACGATCTTCCTTATATTATACGTTTTGAGATGGTAAATTCGAAGTTATATCAGTCTGTTAGTTCGTTACGCTATCTGGGCTAAACTAAAGCTAAAAAGGCTATATGAGTGAACCGGTTATTAGCAAATTTAGTACATGGATATGAAACAGTTCTCAATATATCAATCGTTATTGTTGTACCCTACTAATTAGACCCCGCATTTCAAACCGCATAAAATATAGCTTAGCTTAGTTGCTAACAATGTAGCTTTGGTTCATTAGTTCATTAAATGTACCAAAATACAAAACTTGATTGCATTGTGCCACATTTAGCCGTAGGGTTCAGGCTGAGTAGAATAGTACCTACCTCCCACTATACCAGATGACATCAGAGATGACTTAGGTGCTGGAACTGACAGATGGCGGTATATCCATCTAAAGAGCGTAACTCAAATGCAACAGGGAGTAGATGGGCAGATTACGGACATTACGATCGCTAAACTACATTCTGCGATTGCCACCGCGCCATTCCAGCGCTTCCCAACCCCTTTTTTGGGGAAGTTCCACCTCTGTCCGGCAGTCGATGTTCCATCTCTGCTCTAGTGGTGATGATGATGGTAAATCCATACCCATGTCTTAAATGCGAAGTTGTATCGGTCAGTTATTTGTTACGCCACTGTAGTAAATTTTACATATGGGTATATAGCATAGCTTGAAGCCTATGAAGGGACATATATTGCCTATAATCTCAGAAAAGTTACTGCAACTCCTCCTTTATAATAAAGTCTCTAGTGAACATGAAGCAAAATCGACGACGAATGAAACAGGTCTCCACTTATAAACGCAGCATTATTATTTATAGCCCCACTCAAAACTGTTTCAACAAAGGCAATAAGACGAAATATAAATAGCATGATAATAATTTTCATGTCGTTCCCAATGGAGTACCATTCAATGATGAAGACTAAGAGGGCCGTGGCCAAACTTGCAAAACTTCGCGCGCGCTTCGGCTCCCAAATGAGGAGCGACAACACCTAAAAGACTTATATACTAGTTATTATTTACTTTGAAAATGTTCATGTTTATGATATTTATTAAAAATATACTTTGCAGTTTTGTTTAGACGTACAAGTATTTATTTGCAAATGCTAATCATATAAACGCGAAAGTACGTTGGTGTCTATGTTGCGCTTTTATGCCCGTTGAATCGACTTTTATGTAAATTGGCATGTGGATTGCTTGTCTATAAATAAATTAAAATATTACTGACTTCCTGGACAGAAATAAATGACTTGTGCTAACTGTAAATAACTAACAACAGAGGAATTACAAAACATAATACATAAATCTATCATATAAATAGAACACATGTCTGGAATTATTCATCACATAAAGGTCACATCACATAAAGTCATCACATTAAAGGTGTAATTAATTTAATTAGATAATAATTTACCCGCACGACATATATTTGTCATAAGTATTATAAAAACTTTTATTAACAGATCTGTAACGCTAGCGGTGGTCCTGCTGATGATCCTGGCCTCGCTGTACGAAGGTTACCTGGAGCGGAAATTTCGGATCTTGAACGAGCAGGACCTAGAGCTGGCCCACGATGATGCCAGCAAACCGGTAAGTTGTAGTTCGTGGTTGTCATACATACAAGTAAAGAAAGAGAGTCGTAGGGTAACGGCAGAATTGAATAATACGTCCGATGTAAGAGGCGACTGAAGTACCGAAACAGCGTAGATCCTTTAACCCATAATTCGATATATGCCACGGTTATCTACTAGCAACATAAGTATATTTGTGCTTGGTAATAAAATTACAAATGCTGACTATTCTATATTCAACACTCAGATGAGAGCACCGCACCATTTGAACATAAACTCCTATAGTACATTTGAAAGAAAAAAGCGCTTGAACACATATTAATTAAGCTCAAATTAGGAAGTTATCTTTGGGTTCTTAAGCGTCCCGTTTTACTAAGCTAGTGCATAAACGTACAGCGCACCCGTTTGTAATGCAAATGAACCAGTAAAAGAACGTAATTAATGACTCAAGATGTCCGAGGGTGCCTCCGATTGTTTTTGCTTTCCTCCGGTTTTCTTTAGCCATCTGGTAAAACCCGATACAAAAGAAAAGTTTTAATCGGGACACTGGGAATGAAATGTAGTCTTTAGTCTTTATAAAAGTACTTTGAAATAGTCAAAGAGTGGTTACGGGATTAAAAACAATCCTTGTTTTTACATTAACATAGTACATATTATCAAAAACCACTAAGAAATGTGTACTCGAAGCAAGACCGAGATAAATGTAATGTAAAATGTTTGAAAAACTACATAAATGCTGGGAATCGTGTTCAGTTTATTTGACTAGTATTTGTCGGCGTTAACTCGATATATGTAAGGTTGGCTCGCCACATATACGGCTCCTAGAGAAGGCTTACAGAGCATAAGCCTCTCTGAAATGTAGCTTGATTGTGATTAAGCGAGGCCAGCACTGACATATAGGTTAAGAACGCTTCACAAAGCGGTGGCATGCAATATAGTAGAAGCAGAGATAAATGGTGGATAAAACATGACTTTTTATTATCAATTTTACAATTCTAATTTAAATAAGCAGCTAAATCATTATTCACACTCCTGGCTTTAAAGCTTTGACACCGAATTATATAAAGATTAACAGAAGATTTTATAAAATTATATCTAAATAATAATAATAACAATCCTAGTTGATACTGAGTTGTTACCCAATGACAATATTTCAAGTAATCACAATTTCTTTATGATTAAGTTGAAAAAAAATCTGTCTGTTTTATTAAATCTGAGAGTCAGATAAAAATATGACTTAATAAGGCAGCTAGATGAATGTCAGCCGACAGCCGATTGTATGATTTCTTTTTGCTCTGACAGAAATATAATGATGTCTGCTGTTGACATTACCGTGAACTCCACGGATCTACAAATATAAATACCAAAATCAAAATCAAAGGCATTAGGCTTATTGTTTTACATATAAACCTTTCTCACATGTGTTCTATATTTATTAGTTTACTAGGCAAACAAAAATCGATACTGGTGATTGCTAATAGCTTACTTAACTTTATCCAATACATTATAAACATATTTTCATTTTACACAATACACTCATAAAATTTACACAAATAGCTACAAAGATGAGATCTATATTTATCATATATAGTCGTGAGACTTGTTCATATATTATATCCCAATAACTTAAAAATCAACACTCAATGCAATGCAACACTCTCATATATAATATATTTTAGTCTAAAAGGGAGTAAGTAAAAGCAATATAGCGACGCTTTTCTCTTTCAAACAAATTTACGCCATTCGCATGTTTACCAGTGCTCCTAACCACTGCACCAAACGTAATTAAAATAAAAGGAAGCTAGTGAATTAAGCTGAGTTATATATAATTTTGTTATAAGCATGAGATACTTACTGGAATAAGGCAGAATCCTCCCAGAGAACAAGTAAACATTATGTATATACTTTTGGGACATTAGTATCTCAAACAATTGATTTTCGGTAACTCTCGCGTTTTATAATATAGAGGTTATATAAATGTTGTAAGTAGACATGACTGACATTCCAAAAGACATTAAGTGTATATTAATAACCCTTTATTAGATCGAATATTTATCACTTGCAATAAAAATAGCTTAAGGCAAATCGAATAAGTGTTCGAAAACGCCCCAGGTATGTTTTAACCATTTTTATTACTCTAGGCCTCTATTTGACAATAGTATTTTTTTACATTTACACACGGACCTATGACGTGTTTGTAGAAAAATTGTCACATTATACTTCCAAAATTTCTATAATTCCAAATAACTTCCCAATACGAGCCATAATCGAATCAATTTGCTATATAATCATGTCAATTGGCTTGATGATCAAACTCAGCTTATAGACCTATTTCCCACACAGCGCTTCCATGAAATAACGACTATAATAACATATCATAAAGGCGATGAAAAGTCGGCATAATCACCGTGGTCAGTCAATTCTATTGTTAAATACAATGTGCGAAAATATTTGCAGAATAACAACAACGCAGCGCCCTCTGCCGATGGGAAACCTAACGCGGACAATGACAAAGAACTTCGCCGGGAACATTGTGGTAAGTCAATTGCGACAAGGTTGAAGAACGATGGTACAAGTAAGATTCTTAAGTACAATTTTATACGGGACCTCTACATTTATCCTGCGTGTTCTTATAACTTTTATTAATATATTGAGATTCAACCTTCTTTTGTTCCGTGATGACAAAAAAACTGGTTATGTGGTAAAAAATACGTTAGATAATTATGTTTTATCGAATTATGATAACTAGGCTAGAAGAAGTGATACTTTAGCCCATAATTTAAAAGTAGGCGTAATAGGTTGATTGCGATAAAAAACAAAAGCTAATAACGTAGTATACATTATTAAATGTCTAATTTAATATATTAGTAAATTATTAATCTCGAGCGAAAGTCTATAATGATCGTTTATCTCACGAAAAAAACTTACGGGATACCGTTATAAAATGCATTCAGCACTGTAAGAATCACCGATAGAAAGCTGGTTTACTATAAAGCCACCAACTAATAGTCAAAGCTGTGTCACTATTAAAAACTAAACATCAACTAATAAGCCAACTTGTCGTTAAAGAGCAAACACGAACAACTATATAGCATAGGTGTATTAAGTAAATACTAAAGTGGCACAGCGCCTAAGTTTGCTTCCGGACAGTATGCCACAAATTCACAAGTTTCAAGGCACAACTTCAGCTGAGGCATTCCTGCTCCTTGCTCATAATACACTTTAAAATTCAAACTCAAACACTTGGAAATGTTCATAGATAAAACGTGATTTCTGTGCCAGCAAACGCATTTCATTCTCTGCTTTCCACCACTCACAAAATGTATTTCCAATAGCGCTCTTTTCTCTGTTTGTTTTGTCGGGAACATCACCTGAACGTATTTACATATCTTAAGGTAACAGTTTTGTGCGATTTTTCGGTTTACTTTATTCTTTCGGTAATGCAATAAAATAAAACAAAAATAGCTTGAGAAAGTATGCAATTAGATTTTATGCTTTGTAACGAAAAAATACGATTTGACAATGAGAGGATAATAAAAATATAATTCGCTCAATCACAATATGACCTCTGTTGACCTTTTATATAAATTTGGTGGAAACTTTATCCCCTTGTGTATATGCATGAACATATAGACGGCCTATTTGGGCTGCTTCACGAAGAGTCAAGCCTTCAGGGAATGCCCTTACCCTTTAGTCAGGAGTTTAGCTAACAACCATACCATACCATATAAATTATCGTATTTATTTATATAAAATTATGACTGTATACATTTATAAATGCCCTGATAAAAATATCTGCGTGGAGATAGATAGACATTGCGATAACTTCAATGAAGGTTCATTTCAAACTTTTGTTGTACTGAGTGAAGTTTTACATTTTAGTGTCCTAATAAAAGAGCTTTCAAAATATTGATGGCTTGCAATAACTGGTATATTGAAGGAGAAACAAAAAGTAAATAAATCATTTTAGTTGTAGCGCGTATTTAAAAAGTGAGTCATAAGGATTAATTGCGACGCTAACTTACATAAACAATTCTGCAAAATTACGTAAACAATTACAGCAAATATGTTAATAAAATTTTAAACACCTTTTTACCAAATGGTTGGTGCAAGGCAGTAATTGTCCCCTTGTAAAAAGGAAAAGGTCAAGACTGTAAAAATTACCATGGCATGAGCCTTCTCAGTGCCGTCGGTAAAGGTTTTAGTAAGAAGAGTTGTGAATGGCACTGATGGTGAGATCTGGGATTTACAAGGTGGTTTTAGAAAGGAAATATGGTTCATGGATCTTTTCGCTGCGCTCTATAGCCGAAAAGTACCTTACAAAAGGTCATAAGGTCTATTGCGCTTTTATTGACTTGGGAAAGGCTTATGATAGAATTGTGCGAAAAGAGTTTTGGAAGATTTGGGAGATGTCTGTATATGGGGTGAGTGACCACCTGGTTCAGGCATTCCAATCTCTTTACAAGGATTGTGCTGCTTGCGTTAGAATAAACGGTGTCTACACTAAATGGTCTGTCATCTATATAGGTGTCAGACAGGGATGTGTAGCATCGCCTTGGTTATTCAACTTATTTATAGACAACTGTTCTTCCTTTAAAAGGAATGGTATAAAAGTAAATGTAAGTAAGACAAAAGTGATGGTAATTGGAAAGCAGGAAAGTATGACGAATTGTGAAATAATGATCGATGACGTGACAGTTGAACGATTGAATGAGTTGTGCTCCTGGGAAGTATTTTTACGAGAGATGGGAAGTATGAAGAAGATATTGAACGAAGAGTGAAAGCTAGATACAGTATCAATGGAGCCCTACATGCTTGTATGGGCAGCTAAAATATCTCAAAAAGGGCACGACTGGCTGTTCATAGAGGTGTGTTGGTTTCAACACACCTCTATGGTAGTGATATGACATATGGATGACATATGGTAGTGAATGCTGGATATGGCAGAGGAAGCACGCGGGTAGAATAAATACTGTTCAAATGAGAGAACTTCGAAGTATGTATGATGTGAGTTTTAGAGATAGATGAAAGAATAGTATAATAAGAGATCGATGTGGTGTAAAAGATGATGTTGTAACAACACTCTAAGGTTGTAAAGGAATGTTAAGATGATTTGGACATGTAAAAAGGATGGATCAAAATAGAATTACTGCACAAATACATAGAGCGGGAGTGAACAGGTAGGACCAGGTAGATGAGGTATTAAAGAAGGGCCTGATTAGAAGTACCAAGAATAAACGAGCGTGTATGAATGCGAGTAAGTGAAGCGAGAGAGATTTGCCAAGATCGTAGTAAGTGGAGATCCACATTCTCTGCCTAACCCCATGGGACATAGGCGTGAAGTATGTATGTATTTAACTTTGTATTTAATAAATATGTATTTTTAAAGTACCATTAAGAACCCCGACATATCGAACATAATGTGGAAATAATATTTTAGATATTATTTAGGTACACATATACATATGTACCTTTCAAAATTTCTTGCTTAGAATGACAGAAGTCAATATAGGTCCAAGGTAGAAAATCACAAAAGGTATTTTTATCTGCGTTATGGTTTTTGCCATATTAATTTAATATTATTATCGTTAACATTAGAAAGGCTTATCTGATAAAATTAAAACAAAAAACCTGCTTAAAAAATATTTCACGAAACAACCTACGCTTTTTTCACAGTATTACTATAACTTTTTCGTTCATTATTATCTTCAGTTTATATTAATTATTTTTTTAGTTCTATTTCCTTAAAAAACATCTTTTTATTGCTAAAGTATTCTGAAAGGTTTGCGATATAAGCAATTACTAAATTTGAGATATAGAACGGTAAAAAAGTCACCTACAATCAAAATCCTTCACCGATGGAATAGAGTCACAAATCAAATGGAGTCTTTGAACGCAAGCCCTCCATAAAACTAGACTGCCGACACCAGACGCGTCTTAAAACTTTCCATGAAATATTACACTAAACTTTAAATAATATATAGCTTTCTACAGGAATGTGGTCGGAGTTATTGCTGTCGTTCTCGATCCTGTCCAACGGCCGCACCATTCTGAGTACCCAGCGGCCGAGTGATGGGGCTCTCACTTGCCTGCATGGTATCAGGTATGATTCTCAACATGCCACTGACCTAAATTTTTCGATGGAATACAATAAATGGGCCCGATGGCGCATTCTATGGTGTCCTCTTCTTGAACACCCAGGGCAAATATTTATATGACGATATTTGTGTTTGTTCTGTGTCAGGGTGTTACATATGTAAATAGTATATGTAACATAGGTGGTTCCACATGTATTAATGTATATCAATAATTATTTATTTTTATAAATGTATTTCATAAACTCAGGTTGCCTGTAATTTGTGAAACATTAGAAGATTATACATAAGGTACACGCATATTACAGGTGGTATATATATCTAATCATCATCATTGTCATTACAACCATTGGAGGTCCACATAGGTCTTCCCAAGAAAAGGGGAGTTTTCCCATAATTGCCGCGCTGGGCAAGCGTAAAGCGCAGCTTTTGCGGTTGGGATGGGGATTACAAAAAAATAAACAAGGAACGTCTTGACAACACGAGACAGTTGGATTGATGCTATATAGAAAAAAACTGCGACCCAAATTTTGCTTTAGGGACCTCGGGTCGAAGGGGACAATCCGTTCACAACAAAACGTATGGTCGCGTAAGATATGAATCGTGTGGAGCATATTCGATTAACGTCTCCTGATCGAACTCGCAAGGATGTTTTGATATACCGTGCCGAAACTTTCTCGAGCGCGGTTGAAGTTTACTATTTAGTGACATGAAATTTAATGAAATAGCAAAGTTTTATACTAACTTTGCACCCCGTTTTGCCTGCCCTACATTTTTAAAGAAACCCCTGTACAAAATTACAAGATTTTATCCCTTATAGTTTAAACCCTACGATGATATATCAGTCAGATTCACGATGATATGTATGTTTAGCTTCTCTTTATATACAAGTAGAGGTTTAAGGATTTAAACAAGATTTGGAACATTTTGGAAATGTAATTTTGTAGATACGCTGTTGTTCAACACCATTAGATTATAAAAAAACAAACATTTGTGCCTCATATATTGATCAGTATTGTTGAAAAGGAAATAAAAGTAAAAAAGTGCATCTCCACCCATAATAATATTCCTCTAATTGATCAGTTATATCGGAATACCATAAAATCGTTAAATCGGAAACGTTTTAACAGTAATTGTAACATATATAGTTTTTGTGAAATGATTGTAAAGGAGATAATTAGAAGCAAGAGTATCGTTTGTGAATAGAGTTAGAGACAGTAATGCAACACATTTTCTATGGTTTCTACCTTTAAAAAAATTCAATCTATCAATATAAATATAATATCACGTGGAGTTGATTGGGGGCTAACTCAATGTGTGCATATAGGAATGCCTAAGTTCTAACGAGCATGTATTACAATTACATAAACCACTATATAATATAAACCCGGTAATTTGGTTACTAGTTGATAAGATAAAAGTTTCTTGTACATATTTACCAAAAAAGCATTTCCTTAGACGAAAATCTACAAATAGCAAGCCCGAATTGAGCTACAAAAACTGATCTACGATTTACGGCTCACCTATAAAGCTCCGGCGTTGCTGCAAGAAACTGATCTAATGTATAGATAAGTTTATACGACCTCTTTTACCCTCAGACCCCTTACCCGGCATTTTATGATGATGATTGTAAAAACGATCTCATGTAAATCTTTTAGAAGGCACTCGCAAATTATTGGTTAATTCGATGATTTTTAAAAAAGATGTACATAACATACAAATATAGAACAGAAGTTAAAATTTCATTGTGAAAGAAATATTTAACTCCTGTTATTTGTAAACACTATCCGAATTAAATTATGATACATCTAATAAAAGCAAAATCGCAAGCGTGGAGCTTTGAACTACCAATATCCGTTGGAATTTTGGCAATTCCTAAGAAAATAGCACTCCGTGATATTGCAGTTCGATACAATACAATTTTATACAAAAAATGCCATTGCGAACTTATTTGTAGACCTTTTTAAGGTGCACAATATTGTATTACATTATTTTGATCTGTGTCGTTGGATTCAGACAGCGTTTGCAATGTTGGCGCAAGAAAATGTGTTTATTTACGAAAACTCTAAAATTGACAGTGTTTTTTTACTATGCTATGCATGTATAACCCATGTAAACCTTCCTCTTGAATTACTATCTAGTTAAAAAACCATATCAAAGTTTTATAGATCTAAGCAATACATAGGGACAGATAGACAGCGGGAAATGATTTTATTTTATACTATGTACAATTTTAATCGGGTCGGTTATTTAACAGATTATTCTTCATAGATAAATAGGAAATCTTTTAAAATACGTTTCTAATGTTAGTTCTAGAATGCCTACGTTATTTCACTTATAACATATGATATATTTTCAGATTCCTTTCAGTATTGTGGGTCATAATGGTACATACCTACTTGACGGTGTTCTATGTCGGCGACAACAAGACCATGAGGATCATTACGGAGAGGAACTTTTTGTATCAATCTGTCGGAAACGCCTCCTACTGCGTTGACACCTTCTTCTTCATTGGGTATGACATTAATGGCTTTCAACGACAAAAGCATAATCCTCGTTAGCTATGGAAAAAATATTCTCACCGATGATACCCTAGATTAATAAATATAAATTGTAGAACTGTTATATTTAGACTATTATTTTTTTTATATCATAGTATATTATCAGAAGCTATATATAAAAGAGTAAAAATTAGAAAAATAATTACGGGTCTATAAATGTCTCGTTAGCATAAATGTTGTACATTTCCCCCGAACGAAAAGAATGTGAGCTAGAAGACAAACTGAATTTAATATGAATTCTAGCATCTTCATTTATTAAAGATGGAAGTATTTCGTAATCACTTCCTTGCCCTTATTTTTAATACGATATGTACCCTATTTATCTGAACCAATCATCATAACTATAAGAAGTGTCTAACAAATATTCCATTTCGTAGTGGATTCTGTATTGATCTGATATATACTGTACAATGCAATTAACTCGCTGAGCGCTGTGTTCACTACTCAGGGTGGATATCAATTTCACATTTGACTCTTCATCCGAATTAATCAAGCCAAGTCCTATTTGAATTCGAGGTTTTCATTAAAAACAAACGTTTGCACAGTATATAATTCGCGTTAATTCGCGAATTCGCGTTAAATTTTAGAAAAACTGAACAAATATTTATCACATAGCTTGAAATTTTTCATAATATATTCTCATCACAATTTCCCAATAAGTGGCGTATTTATTCTACAAGATATACAAGTCAAATAATTTTATTTCCAGTGGGCTGCTCGTCACAGTACTCTTCCTCCGAAGCGAAGATCGCAAGAACAGGAGAAAGGCAGAAAAAATAGATAAACCCGAAATTAATAAGACACTCAACGGCTTCACCAACTCGGCACTGTCCATTTCTGTCATAAGCCAGCAGTCGTTCAAGGAAGACCTGTTAGATAAGCCAAAGTCTGGAATATTTTTGAAGGAAGCATTCGGGATTATCAAATCATTCTTTGTGCTGTTTTGTTACCGTGTGGTGCGACTAACGCCAGCTTATGCGTTCGTGATCGGCGTCACCCAAGTGTCTATGGAGTACATCTTCGACCGTTCAGTGTTCGATCCCCCAGTGCCGGACCATATCACCTGTGACCTCTTCTGGTGGAGGAACTTGCTGTACATCAACAACCTGTTTACGAACAAGGAGATGTGCATGGTGTGGTCGTGGTATATGGCCAACGATACGCAGTTCTATGTAGTGGGCATTTTACTTTTACTCATATCTGTGAAGTAAGTTGCTTTTATTTATAGTATAGACCACACTTTTTAAATATAGTAATTACATGTTCAAATTTAGCCCCATAAGAATCCGAATACCAACAAAAAAACAGATGATAATGAAGTCTTGGCTTCAGTTTAGTGTTGTAGCTATTTTCACTGATTTATTGTCATCCAAGTATAAATTTTACTACGCCCCATGCCACCAAAAGGATCAAAGCACCATTCCTTAATGGAATACTTACAGATTTCTTTCTCTTTAAAAGTATTCACGCAAAACAAATGACAGTGTGTGAGACACTATCTCCAGCCACATATTTTTTCTTTCACTTGTGCTTTCGCTACATAGAAATAAAGAAACCACATTTCTTTATCTATATATAAATATCCATAATCATTCTTAAAATTAAATTAAATACTAAAAGTAAAGCTCATCTTGTCAATCTCTTAACAGCATTTTCGAAAGGTTTACAAAAAAGTTTCATTAATTACACAGATGTTTAACATTACTATAAACTTTCTTTTTTACTCGACCTGAAGTAAATTGAATTCATTCTCCATTTACAACCGATCCTACCAGCATAAAATGATTATTTAACTGTCTGGGCCGGCGAAATAAAACCGAAAGTTGAGCAAAGTAAAACATTATTTTTAGTTTAAATGCAAGTATTATTCATGTAATGTATTTTGTGACATTCAATTACAAACGACATCTGATTAGCTGAAATTGTACTTATAATATATTCGTACTGCAGAGTTTCTTATTCAAAATATTTCGATATTTTGCTAAAGTTATACAAGCAAGACACAGATTGAAATGAAATGATAACACAGGCCAATTAATATTCAGCCCTTGTTTCTGAGCAGATTTTAATAAGAAATCTGAGTCAACTTCTAACTTAATTAAATTATTATTTAGGGATACATAATAGAAAAGTTTTGATAAATGTAGCAGTACATTTTAAAATCAAAGAATTGATGATGTTAAACAAATTATTAATTTGATTTTGAATAAATTTACATATTACTTTC
This sequence comes from Heortia vitessoides, assembly GCA_020976665.1. NCBI lineage: Eukaryota > Metazoa > Arthropoda > Insecta > Lepidoptera > Crambidae > Heortia > Heortia vitessoides. Next base: position 7,252,568 of record JACJUM010000875.1, read on the forward strand.
GTTGCTGTTTAACAAATAATATTCCTTTTTGTGTTTTTTATCGGTTATATTAGAGGAGTTATCAATGACATCAATAAAATTATACGTCATTATAATAACTCATAGTGTAATATCTCCTATAGTGTAAAATCCTAAAAATTTAATATTTTTTAGTTTTATGCGTTTAATATACAGCTTAACAAGTACTTGGTGATTTATCCTGAAAGCCTGCGGAGTATTACGATCCTGTGGAGATTTTTTTCCATCGCAGCGGAGAGAATACTTCTGCAAGTATTTAACAAGCGATAAAGACGCCCTTTTTTAATAAAATAGCCTTCCATCCGCTGCAATACTTTCAGACCTCTACTATAATATCCACAAATTTTTTATATACACTAAACGAATTTATCATAATTTTAATTACTACTGATTTTATATATGTCTTTACTTCGGTATTTATGACATTATTCTTATACGCTGTCTGCGCTTCTTTTCCATATTAACACACCACATCCTCCAATCTAGTACTATTATTGCAAGGCGATACCAAGTTTTAGTTTTACTTAAATACAATACATTCCATTGACAGACATCTGAAATTAGCGACCGCGTCCCTCGCAGTGGTGATGGTCAGTTCCTGGGCGACGACCATGTACATCTCCGTGTGGCACCAGTATAAAGCCCGGATCCAAGAGCCCTTCGAGATGTTTGATGCTCTCTACGACAAGCCCTGGTCGAGGATCGGGCCCTATCTGATCGGTAAGTTACCTTTCATGGGATAAAAGGCTTAGTTTTCACCCTTTTCCCTTCTTACAATAGGACAGATAAAAGTTGGCCGGATTGTAGATTGTGGTTGAATAGTTGGCGTTTCTATTGATGAGATAAATTGGGCCCCGATATCGAAGTAAGTTAATACTTACTTTTACCTAATACAATATGTAGAAATTTTTATTGTACTTTTTGTATATTAAACATATGTACTGTGTATAAAAAAGACACATTCTTATGGAAATTGACAAATAGTATTAGATCAATAAATGATATATTTGAAAATAATACAATGTACACAAGCTTGTATTCTGAATTAATGCGAAAGAAACAGTGTTCGACATTTATTTGTACACCTGGTCTGTAAATGTTACTAAATGGAAAAACAAAGACCGTTCAATACATAATAGTCGAGATCCAATATCGTATCCGGGTGTATAAAATTGTAGAGCTGGAATGTTGTTATTCCCTAGAGAATAACTCGTCTAACTCCATTCTATCGGTTATACATTTTCTCGGAAGCGTTCACAGCCCGCCAGTTATACTGCGATCCGACTGTTTCTGAACAAAACTGTAGTTTGTTTGAGAAGCACATCCGATATCCGCCGGTGGAACGAGTTTGCAAAATATTTAAGTACCGTTTTACTGTATATGAAGCGCTACTTATGTGCAATTCCAAAATCTTATACATTTAAAGTTCTTATTACTTTATAAATTCGCAAAAATTTCTGTTGGTTTTCAAAGTTTGATTATTGCAGCCATTGAAAGTACACTGCATTACATAGGCCTCCCCAAGGAAGGGGGAATTTTGCCCACAATTGCCGCGGTGGGCAAGCGTGTTGGCAACCACAGAACATAGCTTTCACGACAGGGTTGCTGCTGCCCATCCCCACCTTGTGCATTTGAACTACACTGTTTCGAAAGGATATACCGCCATCCGTCGTTTTTAGTACCTTAGTCACCTCTTATGATAACGGGTACAGAGGGAGGTACTATTTTACTCTGCCGGTACCTCACGTCTCAAAGTTTACTTGCTCTAATGTACTCAAATAAATTAAATGGAATTGTTTGGCTGTAGTGCAAAAATAACAGCCTTTTAGTAAAGTATATTAGTACTTATAAAGTATATAATATGACAATTAAAATTTATAAGTGAGCTAACCCTCTAATTATCTCATCCAATTTGTCTCATATTGATTGTACTTTATACATAAATTAGCGTATTTTAAAAAAATTATTTATGTTCAACACGATTGCGAATAAACACCGATTCAAATAGGCAAATTTGAAAAAAAGCATTGGCAAAATTGATATTATAAATTAAGCATTAAAACACTAAATAAATACACGTTATTTATTAAACAAACATAAATATTCTAAATTCTGGATCTATACATATAAAACAAAAAACAGTTATCCTGACATTAGAAACGTTTACACTTATCTGTCCATATGAAATCAATAAGAACAATTCTGAGGTGATTCTATTTATTATCATATATAAACTCATCGTCATATACTCTACATCATATAGCCATTGATAGTCCACAGTTGGACATAGACCTCCACGAGAAAGGGGGAATTTTTCGCATAATAGCCGCACTATGTAAGGGTGTTGGCAATTGCAGAGCGTAGCTTCACGACGGGGATGTGCCATATCCGCCATGTGCATTTAAACTACTCTGTTACGGATGAATATACCGTCAACGTTACGTTACTACTGGTTCCTGGTTTCTTAATCGCCTCTTACGACACCTGGTTCAGAGAGAAGTACTACTCTTCCAGTTACACGCGGCAATGTAAGCTTTACATCTATTTATGAGTCTCATGTCCTCTAGCAACTAACTTGTCACTTTGTTATAGAGCTTTGCAGATCTCAAATTACCTAACTTAGAATATTTTAGAACATGAGCAACCAAAACACCCAAGCAGATCCACGCTTTAGTCTCTCGCTTTTAAGTTTAATTATACCATATTAATAAACACGTTGAATAGTTTCTATAGACGTTGTGGTTGTTGAAATTGGCTATGTTCTATAATTGTATTCTAACAGAATGTGTTCAATCCTTTGTGCCGTACTAAGCAATGAATTTTATAAATAATACCTTCTACGATATAGTAATATGAAATATGTTTAATCTCGTTTTTTTTTCGACTACGTATTATAGGTATATCTTTATGTTGCTAGTCTTAATTTGACATTCTTTTCGACTTTATTACTGTAGCGTTTAGAGTAATTAGCTTGTATATTAGTTAGTTATAATGCTATTTAATAGTGGTTTAACTACTGACTTCTTCAACGACAGTTATAAAAAGATATCATTAGATGCATTTAGCCTGCAAGGGCTATGATTTTACGTCAACTCGGTATCATTGCCCTATCTATAGTGTTTAGTGAAACCTTTTTAATACCGCTCCTAAAGTTCATGTTTACCTTTTCGAGGCAGTACCCGACATCAGTAGTAGAAAACGTACAATAAAAAAAAGGTTGAAGGAAAGAATTCTAGAAGCTTTTTATCCAGCTTGCTCCTGTAATCTTCTCGGAACAAACAAGTCAACTTCGTTGTGCGCTGAAATACGCAGAGTAGTGGAAAGAAGTATTTTGCTTAGACTACGTGTATACAGGCGACCAAACGAGATGTTTCCTTTATGTCTACTTGCAGATTAGAGTATATATGTCACACAATACACCTAAGACCGTAGAGAGGAGAGATCTCAATTGTTTTGTTTTTGTTTTTTAACACCTTTATTGTACCATCATCATCATACCAGACATTGGAATTCCACTGCTGGACATAAGTCTCTCTAAGAAAGGGGTAATTTTGCCCATAATTGCCGCGCTGGGCAAGCGTGTTGGCAATCGCAGAGCGCAGCTATCGCGACGGGAATGCTGCTGCCTATCCCCGCCTTGTGCATTTGAGCTGCACTGTTTCTAATGGATCTACCACCATCTGTTGGTTCTAGTACCTAGTCGCCTCTTGCGTCACCTGGTGCAGTAGCCGGCAAAGTAAAATAGAACTCTTCTACTTTGCCGATACCTCACGGCACCTATGGCTTATGAATAAAGAACATTCTATTCTATTAAAAGCAACTGTTTCTCAAAGTGAATGGATAATTGTTCGGAGCGGTGTCTGTTAGGAGATTTGCACTTAATGTGTTTGAAAGAGACAGAGTCACTTTTAAAAGTACATGGAAGAAGATTTTCGTGATCATGTTATCGCGATAGCATGCACTACTCCACTTTACCCTCTGTTGTGTAAATCCTTCCGTTGTTTATTTATTTAGCATGCCAACGATTGTAACATTAGTATTAGTTTGATATTCTTGCAATCTATAAAAGTCTAAAAATCTAAATCGACAATCAATTATAAGCGTACATGACATGCGAAAAAAAGTTAACTTAGTAAAGCATAGAAATATTTATAACTGAAAATTTTCTTACAGAACACAGAAATAATAATAATAATTAAAGAAATCAGAACAATTAAATTTAATATAAGCACCTATTCTACAATCATTATTTTACTTTGGATTTGTAATTGAATAAAGACATGAAATTATGACATTTAAGTGCAAACTGCCCTATTGTAAGGCCATGTAAATAGCTTAACGAATACAGTGGTTTAGTCGACGCCCACACCAATTCATTTGTCAAGCTCAAATTAATTTAAGCTACTTTTTTACATAATACAGAGTGTTTATTCTTAGTTTATTTAATTTATACATAAATCTTAGTCTAATATTTTTTTGTTGCATGCTGTGTTGCCTAAAATATTTACTACATTTTTTTCCTAGATATCATCTTATACTACTGAATCAATGTAAGCAAATACCCGTAAATTTAAATAAACTAATTAAGGTAAAAATTTCATAATAATGCCATTTATTGCAGAACAAAATGGTTTATTTCGTGCATAACAATGCACGGTGCCTTATATCGACGCTATACGTAAAACAAGATCGGGAATAAACGTTACCTTGTCTAGAAAGCAGCCTTTACCTGAAGACGGTTATAGGAGAACACATGAACGACGGATTCGTGTAAGGGTAACCGGACCTATAGCGATTAGAGAGCCTAAAATCGGTTTGTTGAAAGTGTGGACAGCCCTTAGCCGGTCGCTAAGCCTCACATAACGTTTAAGTGACCGCGGTTCTATTACAATCTTCATCTATCGGACGAACAAAGCTGTAGTTTGCGTGTAAGTAAAGTGCGTATCGGACATCCGCCAGGGGTCAGCGGCCGTCGTAAAGGACCGCAAATAGGGTTGCCAGATTTTAAAACAAGAACTCGGACTTTATTATTTTGATGGTTTAATAAGTTCTGTACCAGAACCGACAATTGGCGGTATATCCATCCGAAACTCAGATGCACAGGTCGGGGATTAGCAGCAGTATCTTTGTCCCGAAAGCTACGCTTTGCGATTGCCAACAAGCGCGGCAATTATGGTCAAAATTCCCTCTTTGTTGGGGTGGCCTGTGCCCAGCAGTGGACTTCCAATGGCTGATATGATGAATAAAAGTGATTTTAGAATATTTACTAAAAAAACGACTTGTCTCAGGCTTCGGATGGGACTCTGAACTCGGAACCTGCATATTTCCCATGCCGATGGACTGCATTAGAATTGTTCTACCGAAACCATAATAGACTCGTCGAATTTTCCCTAGTGTATTTTCAATTTTATAAATAAATTATTTACAATGACTCAAATGTCAAACTTTTACAAGTTTTACTTTTACTTTTACAAAAAACGACGACGGGGTGGAGTGTTTTATGTATGGTCCTTGCACATTACTTAGATTGTTTGTATACCGCACTCTATCAGACATACACACACACACAGCATACGTACCTTTGTACAAATAAAGACTCCGAATTTATATTATGCCGGTGTTACCGCTTAATAAATGAAATGACCTTGACTCCTTTACCATGACGACTAGCAAAGTGGCGCCCATTGAAACGCAGGGTCAATTCCCACATTACCATAAATTATGATTTAAAAGCAAGGGAATTTAATTCTGAATTAATAATTTAATTGGCGCCAGAAATCACAATGTTTTGGATCAAATATATTAATCATACATTCTACATATCTCTACGTTATATGTTCAAGACAAAAATATTATATTAAAGTTAAATATGTCCCGCTAAAATAAGGCCCACCTGGCAACTCTACCCGCAGAAAATGGTTGGCTGAACAATCCAATGGCGGCCTATTCACTCGAAATATCTTTTTGAAGTTAGACGCCGTTTATCTGCGAAGGCCTAAATGAATTCTCAGATATTTCATTGCTATCGGATCTGCTGTCAATCTTTAAGACCGTGAACGCAGTGTTTGGGTATCTCGGAATGATTTACACTGACATTGAATGTTTTTATAAATGGTCGGTAAATTTAATAGTCTATAAAATACTGCTACACTGCTTGTGCTTGCAATACTTAAATTGATGAATACCAAACGGTATTAGGCCCTCGTGATAGTCATTGCCGTGAGGTACCGGCAGAATAGAATGCACCAAGTGTAGTAAGAGGCAACTATGATACCAGAACCGAGAGATGGCGGTATATCCATCCGAAACAGCGCAGCTCATATGCACAGGGCAGGGATTTGCAGCAGCATCCCCGTTGAGATAGCTGCGCTCTGTTCGATTCTTTGATTGCCAACACTCTTGTCCTGCGCGGCAATTATAGGCAAAAAACCTCTTTTCTTGGAGAGGCTCATGTCCAGTAGTAGACTTCCAATGGCTGATATGATGATAGATCATCGCCCGTGTCTTTTCATGATCACACTGCAGGACATAGACAGGCCTGATAGTGCAGATGGTAGAGATTCTATCTATCGCGCTAAAGATCCCCCCCACCCAGGACAAATATTTATATAATGATATTTGTGTTTATTCTGTTCAGATGCTGCATGTATTCAAGTACTATATTTGTGATACCTCTATTGCCTGATGTCCGTAACACAATTGTTTTAAATGACTTGTCATGGTGTCAAGTCATTTTATGAGATGTGATTGTGATAATTTATAGTCATAGAAAAGGGGAATTTTTCTTTAATTGTCCTGTTAGTAATCTAAGAGCTGATACCAAAAATGTTGCATTTGAGCTGCTTTTTATCAGGTGGATGTGTCAACATGTATCAATCAATGTATGTCACAAGGGGAGCTACTATTCTGCCGGTACCCCCTTGTTTTCCTTATTCACTTAAATACATACATCATGCCTGTATCCCATCGGGGTATGCAGAGACTATTGAACTCCACTTTTTACGATCTTGGAATACCTCTCTCACTTCCCTTACTCGCATTAGTCCTCCAACACGCTCCACTCCAACACGCTCGTATATTCTTGGTACGTCTGACCTTTAATACCTGGTCTGCCTGTTTAAGATATTTTGCCTAGGTCGTCAATACCAACTCTTCTATTCACTTCCATTCTATATATTTGTGCATTCTATTTTTTTTCTCTTTTCATCAATTAGTTTCTATATATAGATCCTAACTAGTTCCTTGTAGTCAAGACTTTCAAAATTTGCTAGGGATGGTGACATTTCGGATAAAACAGCAGTTAAGGTGGTTGCTTGCGTGCTAGACAAATCACAATGACCACATTTACATTCTCGATAAGAAAAAGAAAGTCGATTATGACCGAAATCATGTTCTTCCTTTTTCCGCAACCTAATGCTTCAGTTTAATGTTATTGAATATAATTTGCAAGAGTAATGCGATGTTAACCTAGCATTACACGCAAGCCAACGTTAGTGGCCACCTCAAAAAACGTTATATAAAACAATTACGATATTATTTAATAAATAACAATCTGTTACAATGTTTCGCCAAAGGCAACATAATTACAACACCTTTTTATAATACCAGGGATAAAGGGAAAAAATATCCATAAATATGAGTATGAGTATACAATTCCAGTCCTAGTGGTGTAGCAATCAAGTATCCAGAATTCTTAAATGCTCTGAATTACCTACATATTTACATTTTAATCAATAAATCACCTTTTTTCTCGCAATCTTCGTGTCACCCTTGACATCATCAAAGACTGTGGCAACAATAATAATTTATGTTTAAATTTTTCCTGTTACGCTGATTATAAATCCTAGGCAATAAAACAACGTCGAACAAAAGAGTATTATTTTATGGATAATCATTTGTCTTTTCTCACGGTAGTGTTTGGAAATGTATTCTTAAATATTGAAGGACACACATTCTGATGCATATACTTTTTTAATAACTCTATAAATACTTACAAATGTCTTTTATAGGAATCTTTTATTTTACTTTTAAAACTTACAACTGTTTGTCAATCGTGTTGTTGAGTTCTACTGGTTACTCAGAAAGTAAATTTTGAATATATATGTAAGTCAGAGTTTAACTAAAAAATGGGAACCGTATTGTTTGGTCTCGAACTCGATATATACTTCTCTACTTTTTCTGACACAAAGCAGCACTTTCTCGCCTTGAACTGTTACAATTAAAAAGAAAACGAACGTTCTAAAGAGTTAGAAAAAGCAAAGCGCTATCTTTGTTTACGAGCATCATTTAGTTAAGAACTCTTAACATGTTTATGTATTTTATGAATATATAAATTATAATTATCAATAAAATGTTCATATTATCTTCTTAAGGTATGATGGTGGGCTGGTACCTGCACAAGACGAAGTGCAAGGTGTTCATCCCATACTGGGTGGTAGCTGCAGGTTGGATCAGCTCACTGGCCATCATCAGTAGCCTGATCTTCGGCATGGTGGACGGATACTTCGAGGTCTGGCCAACTGCCTTCTATGTCAGCGTTGGGCACACAGGTACGGTGAAAACTTACCACAAATGTCATTAACACTGACAGTTTCTGATAATGTATATTCATAAATTAAATAATAAGTTCAAATGACATCTCATATATTGATTTGACTGCGACATAAATAGCTTAAATCACCTAATGTCCTATCCAACCAGGTAACAAGAAAGGATTTTTTTTATTAGACCAGGTCGATAAACAAGCATACAGGCCGAGTAATAAGCAACACTGCAGCCTATAGACGCTCGTTATATCACAAGGATATCACTAAAGCCTTGCTAACCTTGTGACTTGAAGATACAACGCTATATTACCCAGGAAATTAACTGCCTCTTTCACCATTTACAGCAATGCGATCATTGTTATTTGGCGGTAAAAATAGGCGAAAATCAGGTACCAATGCCAGACGAATTTTTGTATGAGGTCGATTTACCTCATTACCATTTACGCTATCCGGTCCGTCTTTCAATAAGTAGATATGATTGTGTAATGGCATTTGCTTGCTAACAGCTCAGTACTCTTATACTGACATAAGTGAAAAAAGTACACTGTTAAGAGAAAGATGTTTTTTAAACTCTAAATATATCATCGATTTATATCAAATAAATCGATATTCATTAAAACTCATCAATTAATTAATGATCTATTAATTTCAAGAATTACTTTGCACTACTTGATTAACGTACCGGTCCTCGGACGAAAAAATGTTTTGTAAGATCAATTATTATAGTTTGTTTCAAATTTGGAATTGAACCGTCGATATTGCACAATATAAATTAGGAGATCTACTAACTAAATCGTGTAGGGAAATAATAGAATTTCACTAGTTAGGTGTAATACAAGCCGTGCGGTACCGGCAAAATAGAATAGTACCTCCCCCTGTACCTGGTGTCGTAAGAGGTGTCTGAGGTTGCGGAACCGACAGATGGCGGTATATCCATCCTAAATAGTGTAGCTAAAATGCACAGCGCGAGGATGGGCAGCAGCATCCCCGACGCCAAAGCAGCGCTCTGCAAATGCCAACACGCCTGCCTAGCGCGGCAATTATGGGCAAAATTCCCCAATTCTTGGAGAGCCATGTCCAGCAGTGGACTTTCAATGACTCGTATGATGATATGATGATGATGATGAGGTATAATACGGTTATACAGTTCGTGCAACGATCAAGACTGATTAAGTGTTGAATTGGATTTTAGATCATAAAGTTAAGCCAACGTTGGCTAACGTTCCACTCAGATGTTGGATCACAAAATGCTCTCACATCCATTTAAACTCTCCTAACTCTCTAATATTTACTACCTACAGCTTAACTAACATTCGATTAGATCCGTGATTACTAATTTACAGCCATTGCATTGTGGGAGACATGTTATCATTCGGTCTAATTACCATTAACATCATATTGGCAATTAGTTTTTGTACTGCTATTAATAGTAACCAATAAGAACATAGAACATAAAAAATATTGTTATAATATACGATAGTTCATAGATTTATTGAAAATATCATAATTGCAGATTTTTGGTAGTGATTTTAAACCCTAACTCCAATTTGTGTTAGTGTTGTGAATTACTAGTATCAGAGCGAAACAAAGAGTATTAATTATTTCTTTCTTATCTTTGAATCTCATTCATCATCATCATTATACCAGCCATTGGAAGTCCACTTCTGGACGTTAGCCTCTCCAAGAAAGAAGGGTTTTTCCCATAATTGCCACGCTGGGCAAGCGTGATGGCAATCGCAGACCGCAGCTATCGCGACGGGGATGCTGCTGCCCATCCCCGTCCTGTGCATTTGAGCTGCGTTTCGGATGGATATACCGCTATCTGTCGGTTCTGGTACCTTAGTCGCCTCTTAAGACACCTAGTGCAGTACTTTAAATTCCATTACACGTTTTTTATTTTCTAAAACGTTAAAAAGCAGCATTATTATGTAACTTTGTTCTCTATAATTTGTTGCATTAATTATATAATAAGGTTGTTATATGATATAATATATTTATAAAAAATCAAACAAACGGACGGACGGATAGATAAACAGAACGTATTGGACCCTACGATCTTGGATACCCACAGCACGTAAAAGTATTCAACATTGTTTATTTTTGCGCGCCGGTTTATTCTGAGCTATCTACGGCGTCATCATTGGGATCTTATTCCCTTCACACTGTCCCTCAATTTGGAGAAGGAAATGAGTTTGTGGGCTTAAAATTCTGCAGACGTCGCTGATTACAACGTGAGCGTTTAATAGGGCGGGTTGGCGGTAATGGAACCCTGAGATTCTTGAAAGGAAAATCAGCTGACGACTATCAATGACTTTTATCTCATTTCAACGACCTCTCTTGAAGTTAAGAAGTAACTCTATACACATAACTAGCGGCCAGTCCCGGTTTCGCACGGGTAGACATAAATAGGTACATATATTTAAGTAATAAGCATGCTAATTAAATCGACCATGAATCCCTAATTTGAAAAAAAAATGGATGCTCATCTTAAAGCCTCCCTGTACACTACGTCGGCGGTGGTATTTGTAGGTGGCAACGAAGCGTATTGATTTTCAGGAGATCCTACTCGAGAAAGTGCTAAATACAATTTCTCTCGTCGTGTCAGTTACTCGATGCTCTGCGTGGCGGCCGCCACCGGCATGTATTTTTATTTTAATTTCATCATATCTTTTGAATGGAATGTCCGATTTCAATTATTCAAAAAGTAATCATCAGGTATTAAGACAGTTTTGAATATGAAATTATTTATTTGGATAAAAAATTATAAATGGTATGGATAACACGGTCTGATTTTGATCGGCATTTCTGTCAATTTGCTAAATGTAAAAAAGTAGTTATAGTGACGTAACTACGATAGTTAGACATATGGTCTCGCAATTTTTTTTGTAGATATTGATATTTAGTATGTATTGTCAAACAATTTTTGTCCTAATTAATATTCTACGCAGCGTATGCGATGAAAGACATTTTATGGCAAATTTTTTTACACCTTTGGTTGGTTTTAATAGGAATTCCTAAAGTAATCTAGTACTAAATATAGTCTTCGTTATTCAATGATAATGTAGCTTTCTAATAAAAAAAGAATTATTAAAATTCGCCTAGTACTTTTTATGTTTATTCGCTACATACAAAAATACAAATCTTTCCTCTTTATAATATTATATTTGTGTAGATTATCGACACCTGCTGTAAATAGATGTGTGAAAGATATTGTGCGCTAAGGCTTGATCCGTACCCAGGACAAACATTTATCTTTCGAATATTTGAGTTTATTCTATGCCTGGGAGTTAAATAAGCATTTAAGTATTACATATGTGATGTGTCCATTATATGATTTTCATAACACAAGTGTTTTTAGCGACTTATGTCAGAGTCAAGTCAATGTGTACATTAAAAATAATAAGATTTCGTGCTGCCACTATTTTTTTTGTCAATTTTTTCATGAATGTTTGTTTCTTAACTCTTAAATCTAATCAAAAACACTTAAAAGACTGTGCGTCATTGTAAACGTATTTATCTAGAAACGTATTCTAAAATAATAGATTACGAAAATAGCCTTTATCTATAAGGGATGACCTTATTTGTATTCACACGTTTATGATACAACTTGCATTTGAATATATGAATACTTTTTCACAAGTATTACTATTTAATAACACTACTTCAATAATACGAACGTTTAAATTCAATTAATCATAGTTTTATACGACTTTTATGTACTCTTAACTAAAAGGCAGACCCAATGGCGCCGATAATAGTGATCCTATCAAGTGCGCAAACTTCGTGGGTTTGAAGGAGAATTATTTTTACATTGAACATTTATATTTTCTTTTTGTCCAGATGTTATTTATATGTATTTAAATATATTTAACCTTGGAATGCCGGCTGAGCAGAATAGTACCCTCATATTCTAAGTGTCGTAAAATTCGACTACCGAAACCGATGGATGGCGGTATATCTATCCGAAACAGTGAAGCTTTAATACTACAGGGTGAAGATGGGCAGAAGTATCTATGTCGCAAAGTTGCGCTCACGCCTGCCCAACGCGGAAATTATAGAGAGATTATAGGTTACTTAACATACCATATGCCATGTTAAGTAATTTATTAAAAAATGAAATACTTAACACGCTTTCTTTGAAGCATAAATATAATTTTACCGGATATAAGTGAGTCCCTTGAAAATAATAATTGTATTACGGAAACTCTAGAGTTAAATTATAATATATGGAATTAAATTGCCTCTGAACCCAAGGCTGTATGGTGCACAATGATCGCCTGAAGGTTTAACAAAGGCGGTCATTGTTACAATCGGTACCCTTTGATTATTACTCGAGTGTAGGTAAGTTTCCGCCCCACCGGAAACGTTTGATCATTTACTAACTATGCTCATTTGTTTGATAAAGTATGTATCACCATTATTTATAGAGAAATTTTATATGGATTATGAAAAGTTAAATTAGAAACTAAATATGAAACCTGAAGATTTTTAAGCATTCAAGACTTGAGTACACAATTAATGTTTGAAAACTCACTCACAATATTTTGTGAAGTGCCAGCCTTTTAATTAGAATAAGAAACTTTTTAAATACAGAAATCTATTTCAATGTTACTGAGTGTCTAGACATTTGACATCTATACCAATTATGCTGAACTTAGTTAATAAGTGACGTTGTGCGTCAACGGCCTGAAATGTAAGTTAGTTAAATTTAACCCTTCACACTTGCCACTCGAATCTCATAAAGTCTGCAATTAGAAACTGAATACTCATTTATGCGGCGGCGGCAAGCGCGTTATCACCGTAAAGCACTCGCTCTAACTACATAATTCATCCGCTCCAGATTTACGTTCTTGGTGGCATCTGTACCAACTGTTTGTCAAAATACAATTTGTGTAATCTTGTTGTGATTGACATTAAATTTGCTATTTTTTGCGCTGAATATTTAAAACTCACCTCAGCATTTAAATATATATAAATAATTTAGTTTTCTGACTCGATTTTATCTAAACCTTGACTGTACGTTTTCGGAAGTGGTGTTAAGAATAACAACATCGATGAGATTACCAGAAGAATTTATATAAATTTGTGTGTCAATGCTATAATCTGTAGAATTATTATTATATTACCTATCAGTCATTTTGAACATTTATTATGTTTTCTTTTGTAAAACTTTTTAATTTTATTTTTTTTTAAATGAAAACGTTTTAATATTAATATTACAATTTGTATTATTATTATTATTTTAAAACAAATTATTTAAAATTAAAATATCGGTATTATATTTCGAGAGCACTATTATTCAAATGTTTTATTTATTTGACACCATTAATAACAATAAATAATTTTACACCAAAAACAATGAAATACAAGTAAATAAACTACAATGGGCACCCTTATTGCAAAAAAAAACATTTTTTCTAAGAAACCTTTGAATGGAAATGAGTAATTAAATCTGAGAGGTAGTAATTGTTTCGCATAAGAAAGAGCAAAAAGATCATTGGAAGCCCATTGCTGGGCATAGAACAAGAAAGAGAGAATTTTGCCCATAATTACCGCACTGAGCAAGCGAATTGACAATCAAAGAGCGCTGCTTTCGCGACAGGGATGCTTCTACCATCCTAAGCCTGTGCATATCTGTCGGTTTTGGTACCTTAGTCGCCTCTTATGACAAAACGGAGGTACTATTCTACTCTCCCGGTACCTCACGGCCAAGATAGTAAATGTAAATAAATAAAAATGATATCTCGCTAAAGCATTTCTAAACTGCATAGATATTTAAAACTCATACTGCCACTACTGCCAATCTTTAGAACGAAATTACCCTATGTAACTTTATGTATTTATTTTTCATAGCATGGGGCGTGGCGATGGCCTGGATAGCTATAGCCTGCTGCTGCGGGTACGGCGGGCTTGTCAACTCGCTGCTCTCTTACCGTGGGTTCCTGCCACTCAGCCGGCTCACGTACTGCGCCTACCTCGTGCACCCTACCATCATGGTCTACACCTGTTTCTTGCTCGACGGACCCTTCCACCTGGAAAATGCTAATGTGGTAAGTAATCTTAGCATTTATGGCGTATTAGCGGCTACCTGCATACTCGACTATCTAAAAATCATTAAAATTATAGCATAGTCGAGAGCAGGGTTCTCTTTCTCTTTTTATTTTTTTCTTATTTATCTAATGGACTCATATGAACTACTTTATGCTTGAAAAAGAAAACATACATTCTCACAAACTTTCGCATTATTAATAAAATTAGAGAGTTTGATATTATTTATATGAACTGATATTGTATTAGATAAAAGAGTAATATATATAACTGTATGAAGTAAACTATAAGATTTTTCTAAAAATATGCCTCTGCCGTGAGGTACCGGTAGAGTAGAATAGTACCTCCCCTGTATATCCATCCGAAACAATGCAGCTCACATGCTCAGGGTGAGGATGGGCAGCAGCATCCCCGTCGCGAAAGCTGCGCTCTGCGATTGCCAACACGCTTGCCCAGCGTGGTAATTATCAGCATAATTCCCCCTTTCTTGAAGAAGTCTATGTCCAGCAGTGGACTTTCAAAGTCTGGTATGATGATTCCTTAAATGCGTATTTAGCAAAAGCCAGTATTAAGGTGTATATGTCTGGTTAAATTAATGTTACATGGAGAGTTTAAACTGAAAGAATTTAGTCTGAAAGACGTGAGATCCCTAAAGGAGCTCAACTACACGGATGAAAGTTTGCTGTCAGCGAACATGTTAAGCTTAGTTAGAACGGTCTAGCAAAGCTAAGCCTTTGCATATGGTAAGGCTGCATGGCTTATTCCCCTATACTTTATTTTGAAGGTTTTGATATTCGTGGCTAAGACAAACGTCAGCGTGGAAATGTAATACTAAAATTTTTGTATTACATTAAATTCTCAACTCAAATAACTATCTATATAAGGTTGTTTATGCAAGTGTTCCGCTAGATCAACGAAAAGCAAGAATTACTAGCGTAGAATCGTCTATGAGAAATTCATTCCTTATAAATTTGTAAACCAAGAATATTTTTTCAGAACTTATATGGTATTCTGGCACGAGTCCACTTCAATAAGGGAATTAATGGAGGATAACTTTTTATTAGGTACTACATTCGGCTAAGAGATTACTCCCTATCCGATTTATCTTGTATGGACGAGAAATACATTTTCAAATGGTACAAAAAATGTGTTCCACATAAAAAAGTTATTAGTACACATCTTTAGTTTTGCATAATCCAAAGTTTCTAATTTCTGTACAATATTCTAAATACAAATAAAAAAGGAAGAGTGAACCAGAAAAAAAAACATATTTTCTTTTTTCTATTATTTATTACACATTTGAGGTAAGAAGAAACTAACGCAAGCCGAATAAATATGCCGTCTATCACAAATTCAGAACGAAAAGTGAGCACGTAGCGGTCTCTTGAAAAGATGTCTCTATTCAAGAGACATGCCATTCCTAAACAAAATATAGTGGAACTCACATCATATATTTAGCAGCCATGAGAAGTAACAAGCAATAATCATTCTACATAATTATTCTCACATAATAACTGATTTTAAGCCAGGTATTGTAAGAGGCGACTATGGTACATATCACTCTAAAAATATTTTGTAAAAAATGATCTTTTGATATGCAAATAGTAATTCATTTCTAAAGAAATATGAATATTTAGTGAGTTGGAAGTACAGGCGTGAGTTGTAAAGTCCTCAAACAATAGATCTTCAGGCAAGGCACCCTTAAACTAAACTCTTTATTGCGGAAATAAATCTTTCAGTCGACCCACAGGCAATGGTGGACTCGAAGATTACGCTCGGCAAACATGCAAATTAAAGATCAACACTCCCCCTTAGGGAAGGGACACTCTTGCTGACTTTAATATCAAGGTGATAATATTATCTGCGGTCACCACGCTGGCTCTGTACTCGGTTGTTTTGCATCGTTATTGAAACTCAAAGAAGATTCTGATGTACACTGCCTCACTTTACCTTACTTAAATATGTATATATATATTTATATATACATAAATATATATATATATATACATAAGTGCAAAAAGCTTCCGAAAAAATATAAAAAAACCAGCTATACTATAAATAATAAATAAAGTACTCCATGTTACTCCTCATAACATCCCACCTTAGATAGACACCCACAAGGTGTCTATCTAATCTGCAGAGACTAAACCGCAGGACCGCGCTGGACGCTAGCCATATACAACCGGTCTTATTGGAGATCACTTGTGGACTTTAGCAATGGACGTCCTACGACTGATATGTGATAGATAATGACTCAAGCAAGAGCGCCTCCTTCAAAAACAGTTGGAAATAAAAGCCTGTAGTAAAATTTTAGTCTGTAGTCTACGTTACGCCTAATTCTAATAAAACTACTTCCTCGTCTGAGGCAATCGAAGTTAAAAGAGTGGGATATTTATTAAGCCTCGAAGCTTAGCATGTTTTCAATATTGAAAGTCGGAATCGTAAGTTCGCAACTGAGCCCTCACCTTCCTCGGGATAAGGCCAGAAATATTAATATAACCTAACCTATTCTCGGCCTTCGGATATTAATTCTGGTTATGATGTCGGAGCCAAACCTTGTTTGATGTTTATAAATAGCCATATTTATTTATGTATTCTGTACCTTTTTGCTGGGTGATATGTCGTAAGAAGTCTTATCTTAACGTATTTTGTACTAAGAATAATATATGGCGGGTAAGAAGTGTCCAGCCGTTTCAGCCAGATCAGCTGATATAATAAAAAGGTACACCAAAAATAAAACATATATATATTTGTAAGTACCGTATTTTCTTTTATATGTATTTAGTCAAAAGTTTAATTTGGATTTCAAAACACTGCAATCTCTATATATATGAATGTATAGAATGCCGTGTGGTAATGGCAGAGAAGAACAAAACCTCTCTTGTATCAGGTGCCGTGAGAGGTCACTAAGGTTCCATAACCGACAGATGGTGGTATAACCAACCGAAACATTGTATCAAACTCTGCGACTGGCATCACGCTTGCCCTGCGCAGCAAGCTATGCTGATTGTATAGTGATAAATAAAAGGCCTAACCTATCCACGGGAACATTCGAGATAAACGTAACCTATGTGTTACTTCAGACTATTCCTAGTTCCAGTGTAAAATTGTAAGAAACATACATCCATAATTATAAACTTTCACGTTTGTAACATTAGTAAGGGTATTAAGGTCATTTACCTCATAGTTTCACAGTGCCTAAGGGCATGTATGAAGGTTAGTCAATAGCAAATGATGTGTTGGCAGCGATTAATAGCCGTGAACGTGGCGTGCCACGCTAAGATAAGTACACGGTCAACATTCTCAAGTGTGCAGCCGGCTAAAGGCTTGATTTAGGACTGTCATTGGTCAGGCTTACAAACTAAACCATGTCAAATAGACACATAATATCAGTATTGATATTGGCTTAAATTTTTACGCAATTTTGTACTTATAACAAAAATATATTAAATTCTCACAACTGCCAGCACATTGATCTAACTCCCAGATAAGAATCTTGAAGCACTTGTGTTACAGATATCAGATAACAGAAGAATTATAAATATGTTACTTGAATACATATATATCATCATTCAGCCAAAAAAATCTACTCTTGGACATGGGGCTCCCCAAGATAGAGGGATTTTTGCCCATTATTGCCGCCTCGGGCAGGCGTGGTGGCAATCGCAGACTACAACTTCGCTGACCTCAATAGCATCCTCGACGCAAAGTTGTGAGGATGGGTTCTCATCTTGTAGTATTTAAGCTGCACTATTTCGGGTGGATATACCGCTATCTGTCGGCTCCGGTACCTCAGTCGCCTCTTACGACACCTGATACAGAGGGAGGTACTATTCTACTCTACCGGTACCACACGGCTAACATATATATAACACAGAATAAAGACAAATGTCCATAACATAAATATTTGTCCTGGTTGTGGACCGAACCTACGACCATTTGACGCGCAAGATTGGGACAATACGGTGCGCCATCGAGCCCGTCAGCAAAATATACTTAATTAAATGTGCTATAGCTTATCTGTATGACGTCAGCATCAGCGACTGAGTTGCTAGTTCCTTTGTAGTGCCTTCTCGGTAAGGCGAGGGATAATCTGCGCTCCCGTGGGGAATCAAACGTCTTCTTATCTCAAATTAATGTTGCCATACACAAATGCTAGCTTCCTTTTATTTACTTTATAATCCTGAATTCTTTTTTCTCTACAGACGTCTAAACTGGGTATATCTTGCCTGATTACTTTCTATATTAAAGCTATTACGCTTTTGACAATAATAATAATAATATAACCTATCTATTATTCAGATCCAAGTACAATCTTAAAATAAAATAATACATTAAAATACATTAAAAGTATTTGCTGATTGCTTGTCTTTTGTAAATCTGTATCATCATTATCATCATAGCAGCCATTAAAAGGCCAGACTTCCACAAGAAAGGGGGAATTCTACCATAATTGCCGCGCTGGGCAAGCGTGGTGGCAATCGCAGAGTGAAGGGAATGTTGCTGCCTAACCCCGCCCTATAGCATTTGAGCTACACTGCTTCGGGTAGATATACTTCGGGTAGCCATCACTCGATTCCAGTTCCTCAGTTGCTTCTTACGACATTTGCCCATAATGGTACAGGGGAGGTACTATTCTATTCTGCTTGTAACCACACGGCTAAAGTGTTAGTAAATCTGAATGGCTATTGGCAGAGGCCTCTTCTAAACTTTTCCATTCTCTTTTATTTTGTGCCGCTCTGTTCCATATCACATCTGACAATTCTTTGATGTCATGCCCACCTTTTCTTTGGTCAACTTTTCTTCCTTTAACCTGTGCTATTAATATTGTCTTGTCACTTTCTTACTCGCATTTATCATCGACTCCCATCATATGATTACATCTCTGACTATTGCAAAATCACCACGAACTTGATCGAATTGTCCTAAAGACATAGGGTATTTGCATTAATAATTTTTTGCTAACTTCATCCGGCTATAAAACCAATGAAATATGTCATCTTACATGTTAAGGACCAAGAAATATTAAAAGACATATATTCCATATTCTAGACTAGTATCATCTATTTGCAGAGTAGAATAATTCTTCCCATTGTACTAAATGTTTGCTTTGTAAAAGGTGACTATGGTACCGGTTCCAATAGTTGGCGGAATATCCATCCAAAATAGTGTAGCTCAAAGCGGGAACGGGCAGTGGCATCATCGATTGCTACCTCGTTTGCCCAACACAGCAAAAATGGGCACCACTTCCACTTTTTCATGGATCTATATAGTCTATGTCCAACAGTGGAAGTTCAACAGCTGACATGATAATAAAGGCTAACAGAAAATCTCTATCTATTGACATATTTGCACTGGGTAAAAACGTAAAAACAGATCAAAACACTGCTGGCAGTGGGTTTTGTGTAAAAGCCCACACCAGCTGTCAGCCAGCCAGCAGGGTTTTTGAAATCTTTCAACAGCTTGGCTGAGTTTGTCAGACATTAAGGCTGCCATTGCTAGACAGAAATGCTTTGTAGTGCAAATTTGATTTGAAGCACATTCGCCAGTATGTGCTCGTTGATAGAATATAACTTATTCAACGGTGAACCGGCATAGTTATAAAAAATTTTACTACTTTCCTAATAAGGTTTTTTTCTCAAAACATTGAATATTACAGCTACTTAAACCATAGTCATAAGTTAAGTATCTATTTTATGGGACAGCATATAACATAAAAAGCACAAGGCTCTTATCCCTATCTCTATAAAAAAAATCATGGCGCTCTTCCTTTTTGCTGAAAAACAAGAACATATAAACCAAGCACACAGCTACATTTGAGTAAATAAGGAAATGTCAATAGTTTGTGCAAAAAATCCCGAGATCAATCAGTGTCATGTACCCAGGAACAAATTGGAATAATACAAGGAATAGAACGTAACAAAAAAAAGTTAAGGCACCCTTTTTATGTGTTCTGCGGAGACGTACACGACGGCCAGGCACCGCCCTTTTCGTGTTTTCGACTATAACAAAGTACTCGCAAAACCTGAGCTTCCAGTCAACTTGCTCTCTTTAGAGGTATCTTTTTTGTAACTTCCATAGCCGCCGCCTGAGGTGGATTCCGAATCGGCAAGTCTATTGATTAAAAATTCCTATTAAAAAAGCTAAAAGATACTTATTTTATAGATAGCTCCATTGGAATCAATAGCTTCCAAAGTCCACAAAAATATTCAATGACTTCCAGTATATGTAACAATTCCCTAATCCCTTATAATGAAATTATGTTGTCAATTATTGCGTCACGAAAACGAAATAAGAGTGACAAGGCAGTGCCCAAAAAATGTTGTCTTTTCAAACAAAAACTTCTAACCTAGGATTTATACTTTGTAAACCTCCAGTTCAGTAAATATATCGACCATGTAAAAAGTTTTCAGACGATAGCTTATGTATATAGGATAGCATCTATTGTTCGTCAATATCTGGGTTTTATGGCCACGCCAACCGTCAACTACAGAAATATCTAGTAACAGTAAGCACAATGTAAACAGGCGGTTCCAAAATATTTATTTATATTTTCGACATATGCAATCTTAATATATCATTTGATAACCGCAAGCTTATATTATTACAATATCAACTAACATAAATGCACTAGGACTCCGTTGAAGTGCCGAATATCTCCATGAGATTAGACTTTGCGAGAATGAAAGTGAAAAACACTAGAGCGGCCAACTTGATTCGTGCGATCTATATTGTTCCACCTCCGCACTAAATCTACATAGCAATTTAGCCATGTCGCCTGTTCCCCTCTGCATAAAATAACGTATTCGTTTGTCTGAATAAATTCACTACCTGATATGTTTACTGGCAACTAAACAAAAGAAGACGTACTATAGGATTTGCAAAGAGTTCCAGCTTCACTCAATATCTCAGGGGTAAATCTTTATGGAACTGTTGTCAGCATGAAAATTTTACTTTGTGCTGGGATTTTTGTACTTGAAATAACTGACATTACTTTAGCTGTAAAATATTTAATCTTGAAAAAGAAACATGCACATTCGTCATCATCATACCAGCCATTGAAAGTCTAAGTCTCTAAGAAAGGAAAATGTTTGCCCATAATTACCGCCCTGGGCAAGCGTGTTGGCAAATGCAGAGCGCAGCTTTTGGGGGACGGGGATTCTGCTGCCCATCCCCGCCCTGTGCATTTGAGCAGCGTTGTTCCGAAGGGATATGCCGCCATCTGTCGGTTCTAGTACCTTAGTCGCCTCTTACAATACCTGGTGCAGCGGGAGATAATATTCTATACTGCCGGTGCCTCAAGGCAAATGGACGTTGCTGCATAGCTATTATTTATGCATTATTAGATTTATTCATTGATGGAAAACCGATAGTGTTAAAATTATTAATTATCGTACCTTTTGTCTACTTATTTAGAAATACACAGGATCCATTTAATATATGAAAAGTGTAATCACAAAATATTTTCTTTCGCAGATCACCGTGTACGCAGGCTACGCAGTAATGGCTTTCCTCGCGTCGTTCGCCATCTCGATAGCGTTCGAGGCGCCCGCGGTGCGGCTCATCAGAATCGTCAGCGGCGGTAACCGGAACAAGAACGACTGAAACCCGCTTTGTATCAGCCTGAAAAATACAAAAGTTACCAATCGCCTTGCCGACACTATCTGTCTCAATCTCTCAAGATCGAGACCACATTCGCGTTGTACGACATTTTGTCATAAGTGTAACAAAATTTATCAACATATACACAGTGTTGTGTACCGTATTTGCATTGGCTCCATTTGTATTTAATTTATTGTTGTATTCTAGCATTACGGTAGCGATAGGCTTCAGAGCAGCTAAAAAATTTATGTATTGAAATACGATTACGATGCGATTCCTGTCTCCGTCCACTCGTTATCGAAAAATATTAAAACACGCATTGCACAAAAGTACACTTACTTTTAGCTACCAGCTTAGAAATAGTTAGCCCCACATTGCCCTATAATGCAGATTTTTTAACTTTATCCATCGGGGTATAACTGTAACTAAATATCTTTCCCAAAAAAAATGAGAAACCGAAAGAAGAAAATGTAAATTAATAGTTCGCGCTACCACGTGTATTTTATGATGGCACCCAGAAAATAGAGGTAGTCGCGAAAAGCACCGATACTTGGGGGGAAAATAGCTTAAAAAAGCCTAAAGCTTGGCTATCCAAAAAATTTGGACTGTTTATTTGATAAAAATTATTCGATTATAAAGATAATCCAGCGAGATATAAATCCTTTAATAAATTTCTTAAACAAACAAAATAACTTTAAAAATAGAAACAAGTTGGAATAATAGGTATGAGGATATAAGCTCACCCCTAGTTGACCTTGTCAAAGAGTTCCACTCCGTGATATGCTCACGGAGCGGCCGCCTATTGTTCCAGTATCCATTATTTTTTGCTACCGCAATAAAAACGGCTGACACTTACTTATCTTGCTCCAACAACATAAATGTATGTGGACAACTTTAATGTAAGCTAACAGCTAACCATTTTATAATTTATTTTTCACACAATAATAATTTAATATTTTGAATCCAAAGTAAAATTGAATCCAAATTAATTTGGAAGCCAAAGTAGAAAACAAGTTTTAGTAGGTGTGATAACAATTATCCTTATATAAGATTTCAACAAATGAAGAACTGTAGCAAGAATTACGTTATCCATTTAATACTTACTATGGTACCTTTTAAATGGGTTGGAAGTCCACTACTGGACATGGCCTCCCCAAGAACTCCCTTTCTTGCCCATATAATTGGCGCGCTAGGTAAGCGTGTTGGCAATCGCAAAGTGCAGCTTTCACGACGGGGATGCTACTGCCCATCCCCACCCTGTGCAATTGAGCTACACTGTTTCAGATGGATAAACCGCCATTTGTCGGTTTTGTTACCTTAGTCGCCTCTTACGACATTTGGTACAGGGGGAGGTACTATTCTACTTCACTGGTACCTCACGGTTAATCTTACTGTACCTTACTAGAGAATAAATAAATAATACCCGAATTTCATGTACAAACAAAAACTATACAGCATTGAAAGGAAAATGAACTCTAGGTTTCGATCATTGTCCATTGATTTATGTTTGTAACTGAAAATCGTAAAGTTTAATCACTATTTAATAACTAATGTGGTGGTTGCAGGGTCATGTGTATTTGCCAGTGGGGGTTGGCTCTTTGTAAATATTTGCTATATGTATATCTTACTATCACACTAATGTAATTCTGTGCTTTTTTATTTTGCTTAAATTATTAATAAACTTACCATCGAGGCCTGTATATAAGTCTACACCAAAAATCTCTCAACTTCACATAGTTTTGAAGGAAAGGCATGTTTTCCTTTTCCAGCCGATATCTCCAGTTCATTGGTACCGTACCCCGGGATCATTAACCTAGTTCGTCCCTCGTAAAGGCCAAGGTAGGGTCTAAATTGTCGCATCACGGGCTATATATTACATGTCGAGTTCTTGGTCGCAGTCACTAGTTGAATTGGCTAAGTGAGCAATACCAAGAATGGCTTATTTTAGTTTTATTTATGCCGCACGAAAAGTTTGAAATATATTTGTATCTACGTTCGTCTGCACATCTAATATTTAGTATTTTTTTGAACACAGATACAATAATAAGAGTTGTGTGTTTTTGTTCAATCAACCAGAATTTAATTGCAATCAGCAAAGTAATTAATTAGCTGGGTTATTAAACGCAATTTTTTTTATAGTTGACGATATTATAAGTATTTATCAGAAAATGCAGTAAATTTCGCATATTTTAATTCGGCAGCTTAAGATATGGTTCCGCGCATCGTTAAATACGAAAAGTTCAACAATAAAAAAAAATCACGATGTCAAATATTCATCGTTGTTTAACATATTAGTAAAGGTATTCATACAAAACTGTATAATACGTATTCTGTAGACATACTTACCTATTCACTGCATTCCATCAATTTAGAAAAGGGTCTCAGATAAAAAATGTCCTATTTAGAAGATCGATCATCTAGATCTCCGCCATACACTCTGCACAGATACCATCATGAATACTTGAGTAGGACATTGAAGTATGGTGATGAATTGCACAAGGCATTTTTGGCTTCAATTTGTTTCCAGCCAATAGAGTAATATATAACAAGATTTAAAGATGTTACAAGAATTAAATAATGCGTTCATGCTGTGTAACTCTTGTTATAGTAACGTAGATGTTAGACTTATTGGTTAATCCAAATGTTAATACTGTACATGAACAATAAACAAGTTCATAATCATATCTGTATGTTTTTAAAAGGCTGTATTTTCGGTAGGTGAGAACAAAAGAATAAAGAGCAACTTGTTCTCGCTCTGCACTTAAGCCGTCCACTCGTAAGGAGTGACATTCAGAATGTAAAAACTCTTTATCGCACCCCTTCTATAGCATTTTTGGGATTTAAAAAGGCGATGAACGGCACGTTTCTAAATGCTGGCCTGGCAGAATAAAAAAAAAATTGAACAGAATCGTACCTACCTCTCAGATTCGCCAAATTAATTTTTTCCATATAAACATATGGCCAAAAGTACCTTTCACATCATGTAATGAAGTTTAATTTTAATTCAACCACGTGGATAAAGTAAATTCGGTCGCATTTATCCAATATTGGGCTCAGACCGCTATTTAGTCTTAGCTTCAATAAATCAGCCTTTGAAGATGTCGACCCCCAAATTGTGACATTATGTAAATACCTATGTAAGATAGATAATAAGATTTCCGAATGTTACCATTGTAAATATGTTCATTAAAGAACTTATTTAAATTAAATTGCTTTCATTTATTACCTAAACAAACTCGCGGCGAAAAACACAAAATCTTTTTTTCATTCAGAGGATAAATGTCTCCAAAAACAGCAAGTACGGCCCCTAAATCGGCAATGGGTCGAGATTAGATACGTGAGCGTTTGTCACGACGTGCTTATAACTCCGTGGGCTCAGCAGTATCGATTCTTCACGTCTGCTGCTCGCTTTACCGACCCCTTCTGTCTTTTTACCCTGACATTCTTTTGTCGTCGAAAAAAAACAGCTATGTCAGGATTAAATTCATGCGATATTGTTATCTTTTAAGCGGCTCGACTGTTTTATGAAATATTTTTAAAATATTTCATAAAACAATTAATTAAAATAAATAGTCTAAAATACCAATCTCTTAGAACCTAAGAAATCACAAATTCCTATTAATTAAAATCTATTTAACTTTGAACAATTCCCTAAACAATTTAAATACAAAATACGTTGTTTGCTAAATTAATCATTAATATTTTGTTATTTAATAGTTACATAAAAAAATAAATTAGTATAAATGTTTTTAAATGCAAAATAGTATTTTACGTAAAATATAATAACCTACAATTAAAATATTAATATAATCATATAATGTTTCGATTAATATTCATGAAATAAATTTTCATTTAATAGTATATTTAAGTCAAATACTGCAGGAAATACGAGTACTTATGTTTTGCGCCGAATTTGATATGAGTTATGTTGCCTTTTAAAATAGAAGAGGTATAATACTAACGCCTCTTAGCTGAGACTCCGACTTGTATTAAGGAGTAGATATCAAGCTACGAGGAAACGAAATTCATTTACTTACAAATTCTTTTACAGAAGTACAATTTACAAGCTTTTATTTAAATTGCAAAGTTCGTATGTAAGCATATTCGGGAGAAATCATGCAACTCAATTTTGAAGCAGCTATCTCAGGTTTAAATGACTGGTTGACGCTTGTGCTGAGATTTGCTTGTGTTAATAAACAAATTAATAATTGTATGCAATTAATAATACGAGTACTGAAATCTCGAAACAAGTTTTAAAATAAAAATTATAACACAACTATTCTAATGCGTACATAAACGTATGTATGCAATTATTATTAAGCTCTACCAAGGCCAAGGCTATATTTAGTTCAGAGCAGTGTTTCCGTGTCCGTAAGTGTGTCTTTTAAGGCATTTAGTCTCTGAACGAGTTGACATTACAGATACATGAGAGTGTGTTAGGGTCTGTACACACCACATAAAAAGATAATATCTCGCTCTTAACTCCTTCTCATCACTCTAGTTTTTTTGACAAACTCTTTTACAGTGACAGCTATACGACTTTGGAACGAGCTTCCGTTGAATATTAAGCAATCCCCAAACAAATGTATCCTGAAACGCTGTCTCCGTACTTTATATATATATAAATATTTATATATATATATATATATATATATATATAT
>JACJUM010000875.1:7279842-7421972 GCA_020976665.1 Heortia vitessoides
ATTTGTACATTTAATAACATTTTGTGCAATAAAGTTAAATAAATAATAGCATACTATTAATAATTTTTGTTTATTAACTACTAAATGGTTTAAATATATTGATATAAAAAAACAAATACCAAACAAATTGAATATATTCATTAAATTTGAGTTAAGAATCAATAAACATAAAAGGCGTGAGTGCTAATAAAATCCATAGGAATACCAGAGAGAGAACTTTGACAAACTTTGACAAACAGCAGCTGCAATGAGCAGCATACAGCGCGAAAGACTTTCATGCCATACGCACTTCCGCTTAATGAAGTACTAGCATAACTGAAATATGTAGAAGCGGAACCATCTGCGGAGTCATTTTATTTAGGACTGCAGCACCGAACCGGCCCATTTGTGTGTACTTCGTAAGTCTTGTAAATTTTCAGTTTCAGGTGAAGAAGTTATTGCGTATATTTCCTGCCTTCTTGATTGATACCTTAGTGATTTTGCAAGCTGTTTAATTACAGGTCTACAAGTATTTTAAGATATAACTTTCATAAAATATAATTTCAAACAATTTCATTAAATATCTAAAGTTCTCGATAACGAACCTTTCTTTAGCTGTCTATGCATTATAATTAATACTAATCAGGTATCAGATGAACCACCTGGCCCAAATCTTATGAAACAGACTTGTCTAATTTCCTCTTGCACTCACAAGATGGCCAAAAACGCCGACGAGAAAATAAAAATAAACACGTCCATGAGCGAGAAACAAGGATGTATTCTGAGCACGTCACTTTTTTAAGTAGATGTGAGTCGTAAAATTCAGTCTCTCAATCTACCTTCGGATAGATAAGGCAGCACAGATATCCAGGAAATATTTTACTTTAAAATATTTGTTTGAGGATCATTAAGAAAACCTACAACCCCTACTACTACTACCCCTAAAACACAAAGATTTAAAGCTCCCGAAATTTTCGATTAAGCAATCTCATATATCTACTAAATAAAGGGCGACATCCAAAACTCTAACTAGTTTATTTGGTTAGAAATACATAATTAAAACTTTGTATGTCCCTGGGTAGTGTCCTAGGCAAGCTGTCGTCCCGGGAAACTTGACACCGCTTTCCGACATAATTTATTCATAATCTACAACTTTTACTGGATTTTCTATTTCTTCTGCCCATTTTTTATATTAACTCTAAACATAATTTACCATAGTAAGTAAGTGACATGAAACTAATTTCATTCAACGTATAAAAACATTAGTCGCGCTGTTTCGTAGTTTCGATCAAAAGGGGCATCCTGAAATTGGAAAAAATCATCATTATCACATCAGCCATTGGAAGTCCAATGCTAAACATAGGCGCCTCAAGTAACAGGGAATTTTGACCATAATTGCCGCGCTAGGCAAGCGTATTAGCAATCGCAGAGCGCAGCCTTCACGGTGAGAATGCTGCTGCCAATCTCCGCCTTGTGCGTTTGAGCTACACTAATTCGGATGGATATACCGCCACCTGTTCCTTAGTCACCTCTTACGACACCCGATACAGAGGGAGATACTATTATACCTTGCCGGTACCTCATGGTTTATAATCAGAATAATGGATATAAATCAGAAATAATCCGAAGCATTATTTGAAAAAATAGAGGAAATATACTCTCTTCTAAACATGTCCTAGATGAGATTTATGTTACAGTTAAATATAACACAGGCGTTCTTAATTGCTATTAACATAACAAAATACGGGCTGCAGATAAATTCGTCCATTTGAAACCTCTGACGAGAAGACGCAAAACTCACCCCCGAACCGCCGCCTATTTCCATCAATCTTTCCGGTATACACGCTCCAAATTAGATTTTTAAATTGATAGGTTTACAATTCCCGGGGACAGGGATGCTTCCATAATTTCGTACCCGAGCAAAATTAAACTGGATTTAATTCAGAGGCGGTGAGCCGCAGAGCATTGCGATGTTCATCGGCTTTACATGGTGCGTGATATTAGTAAAAATAATTCCCTAGGAACGAGTCTTTTAACTGTATTGTATAAAATATAAGTAATGCTTAGATTTAGAGGGAGACGTGGGAATGTCACAGAAATAGGTAAAGCTTAAAATATTTTTATTACCTTACTTTCATTGGAAATAATGAATTCAAATTCTTTTCATAATTTCAACTTCGACAATGACATATAGCGCAAGTGGATAAAAAAAGGAAAAAAGCATGACTCGCAGGTTTCATCCTGCAGTAAAACAATCATTGTACCCAAGTACATAGAAAGTTTTTATCCCGTTAACCTAAATGCCTCCTACAAACATTAGATTAGACATTTCTTCCAAATACTTTCCAATTTCGTAAAATTAAACACACAATATCTTCCAATTTGGTGCAGTCCTTCTAGAGTTATACGCATACATACAATTGAACAATTCATTTTATTTTATTAAAAACCGTTTTAAAATCTTCTTCATTCTTTCACTTAAAATAAATCCCTATAGACAGCGATAAACTAAAAAATGCAATAATTTAATCTGCAACTGAAAGTTGTTATACAAAGAGATTATTATCATTATGTTATAATGGAAGTGCTCAGTTTTATTCAACGACATTCCAACTTTCCGTAAGTGGATCCTAGGGAACAAAGTAAAAGAACTATTAAGCGATAATTTCATTACCAACAGCTACCTACCTACCTCTTACATAACATTGTTCAAAAAGCTTCTAATGTCTTCATGAGCTTTTTAATACTTCGGTATAGTTATCCGATAAGTTTATATCTGTACTGTAAGCAATTAAGAAACTCATTTTCTCACGCTACCTCACTTAGGTTTGGTGATATAAGTGAAATTTTTCATCAGCTCTCGTTTTCACCTGTAAGAGCAACAGATAATTATTTCATCGATTTTTAAATACTTTTATGAAGTTACAAATGTGCTATGCATACTTCATTAGGTCTTTATGCATTATTGAAAGTATCTTAATAATATATGAATTATGATATAATACTTTCATATAGATTGAACATTTCATAATCTAGTTTGTAATTCAAAGGTACCTCAGAAATTTGATAATATTAATTATAAAAATGTATCAATATTACTGTTATTATTTATAATAGTACTTATGATGTATTTATTAAGTTCAGTTTTATCATAAAACGACAAAAGAAAACTTTTTAATTGAAAATAAAAGTATGAGAAGTATTTTTCCTGTTGTACTTAAATTTTAAACCTATATACATCATTATATCCATTCCAGTCTTTCTTTACGACCAAGGTTTTATAGACTTGTGTTTACTTTTTTATCTAATTTGTAATTATTGTCTACTTTACGAGACGTTTATATTGGAAAAGATTCTTTATCTATAGAAACAAAACTGGAATAGTTATGTATCGGACCAGCGAC
Source organism: Heortia vitessoides (assembly GCA_020976665.1). Classification (NCBI taxonomy): domain Eukaryota; kingdom Metazoa; phylum Arthropoda; class Insecta; order Lepidoptera; family Crambidae; genus Heortia; species Heortia vitessoides. The sequence continues at coordinate 7,283,226 of JACJUM010000875.1, forward strand.
GATCATTTTGGCATTCCACGTGTCTATAAAATGTCATTATTTAATAACAAATCTCTGAAAAAACATGACACTTATTTAATCTAAATTATATTTAATTTAACGCTAAAATTTCATCACTTCAATTATAAAGTAAATTTTACTATTTTAATACTTTTACTTATTTAATGAACAGTTTAGAAAGAATAGAAATGGCAATGTGTGTGCGTGTTTTTTTAAATATTGTTGTTTTATAATAAGCTTAGATATATGAGAAAATAAAATGAACAGTAGAGAGCTATTGATCTATAAAAGTACATAACTGTAATATAAAAATATACTAACAATTCTGTTACGGTTGTACGAAGAACATTTTTTGCGAATTTATTACAACAAGAGGTACTCGTCAGCCCACGAGAGCAGGATCTATTGTATTTTTAATTAGAACACGAACACAAAAAATATTTTGCGGACTTTCACGAAGCTATTCTGCGAAGGTTTCGACTCTTATCGGAACTAACGGAAAGTTAATTTTGCAGCGCAACTTTGGTTCTAGACGACAGATTTATTGTGTGTAGAATTTTTAATTTGTATATATGTACAGCGATTTTAATTGTTTTGAAGATTATTTATATGTTATAGAAATAACGTCTTTATTCTATTTTAAACAAATATCAAAATTTTATTTGAATTTTAAAAAACTTTAAATAAGCAATGCGTACGAAACTTTATATTATCAAAAACGTGAAAGGTCCACCAGTACGGAACTATTTGTAAGAATGTATGGAGTTTGTTAAGTTTTTACTCAACTATTTATCATTATCATCGCAACGCGGAATTATGGGCATTTTCATAACGAAAATTTCCTTAATGCCACGCTAGGCAGTAATGATGTTAATTTCAGAGGATGCTACGCATCCCTGTCCTTGCCCTACCGCTATTAAGCTATGCAGTTTCTACTGAAATTTCTTGATTTCAGTACCTTAGACGCCTCTTACAGGAGAGGTAATATTCTACTGCTGACCCACGGCTACTGTTAAATCGATTTACTACAAACTATACGATTACAGGGCTTATAAATATCATCACAATTATCATTACAGCCATTGGTAGTCTACAGCTAGACATAGGCCTCCCCAAGAAAGGAAGAATTTTGCCCATAATTGCCGCCCTGGGCAAGCGGGGTGGCAATCGCAGAGTGCAGATTTCGCGATGAGGATGCCGCTGCCTATCCCCACCCTCTTTATTTGATACACCGTCATCTGTCGGTTCTGGTACCTAAGTCGCCTCTTACGACACCGGGATAGGGAGGTACTATTCTACTCTGCCGGTACCTCACGGCAGGTTATGGCCCCATAAATATGCACATTAGTAATTTTAAAATGCACTGATCGGCGTATAATATTTATTATGGCGAAACAAATGTGTCACCAAATATAATTATCTACTTTTATGGGTGGATATTTACATATATTACCTTGATTGGTGAACGTGCTTGGACTATATAACCGCAGGTAAACATTTAAAATTATTATATATTACATAAAAACTACCGTAAATACGTTTAAATTTCCATAAATTATTTTATCACCTTTCGATCTTCCTCTTCTCGACGCCTTTTATCGAATAAACAGTAGATAAAGTCTTCAGGGGATACAGCTTAAAGTTAGTTACGCACATTCTATTACAGAGGCACCTGAAAGAGATAGAGTTTGCGAAATTAAATTGGAACGGAACGCGCATGTTTCTTGGGAGAAAATTTAAGTCTAAGCGATAACTACATTTACTGTTTGGATTCTAGTGATAATATAGCCTTTAGATATATTGTAACAATACCTACATACCTAATTTATTTGAAAAAACAAGAGGAATTATCAATAACACTTGCTTCTGATATAATAGATTCAAGGAAATACAGCCTATAACTCTTAAGGCACTTATTTACACGACGCCTTCTTTCAAGACCGACATATGTTATTTAAGTGATCGTTTACTTATAAGGTATATATTTTTTAAAACTATTACAAATCTATTCTTAACTATTACAAATCTTATATTAAATACTCGGTATTGCCGGCATCATGTCTTAATACCATATACGTCTCTATTATCACATCATATAAACTGTAACATAGGCTGCCCTAATACTTTTCCATTAGGACCGGTTGTAGGACCCATTTGATGTAATAATTATGAAACATTTTTGCCCATAATCGCTGTCGTGGCACCCGTCTTGTGGCATTAGAGGTCGTCCTTCGGTCTGAATTCGCTGTTAATTCTGGTACCTGATTCTCCTTTAAGACCACTTATTGAAGCACTATTCTACTCGATTAGTAATTTAATTCTGTAAAATATGTGCACACTAATCAAACACTTTATTCGAAGCGAAATTCGGCGGCCTTTTTATATTCCAGATATTATAATATCTAGATCTTAGGCGGCGGTTCAACGTGACCTACAAAACAAAGCCACACCGAGGTCAGTAATGAAAGACCTTAGGCTGTGGCATTTTTCAATCACCCTGCGAACCACAAAGTAAAAAAGGAACCTTCTTAAAGGTCTCAAGATTGAAATGACACCGACATCAAAAGAATATCAAATGCGATGTGATATTAATACAGTCCTGTGTACTCCTTATAATAAGTACCTGCTACTCATTTAGAACAAATTTAACATTACTTGTCAGAATTATTAAAGTCGCTGTTAAAAAATAAGTTGCTTACCTTAAAATATTTAGGAAGAATAATCTGTTAAGGTCGAAGATACGTTTAACGTTGGGAAATAATACAAGTAAATGGCTCGTAATTTAAACAAAGTACAATCTATGCCGCCGGGTCCAAGATTGTGCTAATTGCTACTCGGCTTCCGCTGCAAAAACCACTCGGGCTGTTAATTAAAGACATTTTTGCTCTTTTAATGGCACAAGCCGTTCCATTAGAGCCGATCCGCAGCGTACTATACGGACTGGTGACGTGTCACGTAATAAATTAGTCTTAACCAACCTCCAGTCTCCTCGGAAGTTAATAAGCCGTTCCATAAGCAGTTCGGGGCAACTCATTTAAAATAATTTTAGCTTTCCAACTAGTTAGACTACAAACATTCGCAATCTTCCTCATTATTTACGGTGAAAAAATTAATAAATGTATTTAACAACACAAGAAATTGCGCAATAAACCTTCTTTGAAAAACTCTGACTTTCACAATTAAGTATAATTCTAGTGCGTTTAATGGAAAAGGGAAGAAAAGAAAGAGGCTGTAGAATAATCGTAGAGTAAAGGGTACCATGGAGTCACTCTCATTAAACCACGTGTGGCTTAGACAGAGGTACCACAAAGCGACTAAGATAGCGGGCCCGACAGATGGTGGTATATCCATCCAAAACATTGTAGCTAAATAGTAGAGAACCTGCTGTCTTGAATAGTCATACATACGTATGTTAGTCGTGAGTTTTCGACGATTTTATAGTCGACGCAACGAGATCATTTACCGTCGACGAAGAACTAGATTAAAAAACAGTTTCATTTTAGTCTAGTTTACGTCATCGTCTAAAATACTATTTCTTCACATTAACGATTGGTAAACGAAAACGAACGAAAATCTCGTTTACCAATTGGCGATGTAGTAACATCGTCATCATCGACGATACGCAACGGACTGCGCTATGCGTAAATTTCAAAAGTATTCGTTTATATTTTATCTGATTTTACATCAAGGCCTTTTACTTATAAATTAAATATATTACCTATCAACTCCGAAAAAAAATAAAAAAACGTATTTTCACAAAACAGCTCTTATTCGGGAAACAACTTCCTGGTCTCTTAAATATTAATTATATAATTTACTTTGTAGTAGGGCATTAATTATTATTCGTTCTACAATTAAACATGGCGGAGTGAAGTGACATAAAAAAGTGAAGCGTGAAACGTTTTTAGTTTTAATAATAATTAATAGATGTACCTTGACGACATTGCAATTAATATTCCATCATGGACCTTTCGCGCCTTATCAACTGTGCTTATATAGCAAGCCATCAAGTCACCCATAGTTACAAAAATACTATATGCTTCCTGAATAGTCTTGTTTGGCTGTCAGACACTAAACTCTATACCGTCAAAACATTTAACAAAGATATTACAATATGTAATACTTTACCAACAGTAGTAGCACCATCCAAACAACGGATGCGAACGTAACAAAGAAACTAGTTGTGGAACGAAATAAAGCGAGTGATTCCAATGAAATGAACTCTGAGTTCTGCCGGAGATTCCTTCCTCAATGGGATACTGCGCTCGTCGTTGTCAGTTTGAGAGTAAATAGATTTATTCAATGCAATTTTCAACTGTAAAAAAATAACTATTCGATGAATCAAAAGTTGTTAAGTTTGGAAAGCATATAATAAGACGACATATAGTAAAATTAAGTTCATCTTGTAATGATAAAATTATTAAATTTTATATGTATACCATTACATTTTCACTTACACAACTTACTGAGTTTTTAATAGGGATGTTGAACTGTGTTTTTTTTATAAATTAGAGATATATTTCATAAAAAAAAGAGATAGAAATAAAGCGATTACTGTTGAAGGTGTGGGGCAATACATGCCAAATGGAAATTTTAACCGTAGTATAGTGAGGGTGGATCAAGTATCAGCTTAGGACTTACCTAATATAGCAAAACAAAATTAAATTATTCAAATAGAAATATAAAGAAGTACCCCATAATAAAACTACTTTTTAACCGCATTAAAACGTGGTTAAATATACCTTTTTAAATTTTTTGTTCGAAGTTTAAATTTTCTTGCTGCATATGTTTTCAAGATTAACATTCCTTTAAAATGCTGGCACAATACTACCACCAGTTTTATTTTAGTTGGTTTTTTATTTTGATAATTTTTCCTGCTGTTTTTGATTAACTGAACTTTAAATATTTGTCTATTCTCATTTGTTTAATTTGACTTTTCTTCGTTAATGCTCAACGCCAATAAATCTTACAGTTTAAATTAAGCACAGAAAGGTCTCCTATATAGCTATTTTGTTTTATGATTACTCTTATTTGAGACATATTTCTAAGGGGAAAATGTAACGCGTGTAATAACTGTCACGCTGTTACTAAATTCAAAAACAATCACATTACGCTACGTCGAAATGGGCCATTCCACCCCGCGGATTGTTTACTGTTTACATAAAGTTTATGGATACCTTTATCCCGGTTTCGCTTTAACTCGGACTTCTATGTAGCTACGTATTTTACTGCTCTCAGCGTAAGAACACATTATACATCCTTTCAATCAACCAACATGAAGTGAGAGGAAACTGATTAAAGCCGAACTCTTACCCACACGTGGGAACGTAATGGGGCAAGCATAATTAAAATGAATAGCTAAAACCAGGTAGTTTACAATTTATTAACAACACAATATGTTTAGTAAATTTACGTTATTAAAAAAAATTGTAAATTAGCAATAAATAAATAAATTAACACAAAATATCAAACGCTGATCTGACTCTGAGATAAGTAGCTTAAACAATATGTTTTACAGATATCAGACATACATTTAACGTTCGTAAGACATAGTATTTGTTATATAAATATAATGAAATGAAAAGTTAAATAATTATACGGTATGTTAATTTCTTTATATTCATTCATTTGTTTTTAATTCTGCTTTCCAAAACAATTCGTATACGACCCGCAGGCTGACAATTGGCCAATATAAATTTTATATAAAATCATTCAATAAACGCCTGAAACGACATCAACTGGCAATATACCACCAGCACCGTAGTACAGTTGGGAGTAGCATGTGCTAACGAGCGATGTGTTTATCGGATCCCCTAAATATGAAGGGGGCCCTAATAAATAAGTTGTTATCACTGTTTTACTTCATCCTGAAATATTTGATAGATCTCAATCTCGAACTCACCCGAATAGTCTTTGAAGATAGACCTTGGAAAAATATCGCATGTGGAAGTACTGGTTTAAATATGTAAGAACCAATACAAATAAAAGGAGCATGACCGTTTTACATCGATTTACTTACTATCGTGTAATTTATAAAGGCTATTAAACCACTACTAAAGGCTATTTAACACAGCAATATACCGAATTGAAACGATATTACTACTAGCCTCCAGTGACCACTACTGCTGGAACACCTTTATATGAACGTCCGTACGAAGGTTCACTCCGACAATGTTATTGTCTGACAATCGGATTACACTCGAGATATCCGACCTTAATATTGATGAGAACATATATATTCAGAACATAATATTATGTGAGTTGATTGACAATGACCATTGATAACCATCACAATGATCCATTCGTGAATTCCAACGTGATGGCATCTCTTGGTGTCTCTTTGCGCGATCGTATCATCTATAAGGAAATCCGTAAATGAGCCAACGTTACCGACGTACCTCAGCGGACTATCAAGTTGAAGTGGCAATAGGTAGGGCACATAGCACGAAGGTAATCACTGATAACGCTATTAGCGCAGGACGTCCAACTATAAGGTGGACAGGGGGAACCTCAGAATCGCAAGATCGCGCTGCATATGAGCCTATAAGCCACGCACAACAGGTCCTATTCAAAATTCCATGGCGAGCCTATCTCCAGCAGTGGACGAAAATACCGAATACCCGAAAACACAAGAATTACCCAAGGCCGCCAAATCGACTAAAAGCGACCTAAATATGCAGCTGAATTTGAGTTATTTCCATCTTCCTTATTTTAGATTCCCTCGAAGAGAATAAATATTTTATGTTCGGAACGGAAGTTTTCGATATTTGTATGGATTCTGCAAGCGTGTTTATTTAAATTGCTTTTTTGTTACACGGGATGGACGATACCACAAAGTTTTATTGTCTACTCATAGAATAAATCGGCTTATTTGAGAGTTCTATGCCTCTAAACACAATATAGCTTTCCAATGACTTTATCTACGTGAAGTTCACTGTATATCAAGTCCAACAGTAGTCTATATTTTTCTCTAGGACTCAATCAAGCGCTTCACATGTCAAATTTCATTTAAATCGGTTTACTCGTTTAACGGTAAAAACGTCGGAACTGACAACCAAACACACTTTTACCAGCGCATTTATAATATTTAGTACAGATTATAAAAAATAGAGTAAAAACTATAACAAAACTCAATATCATCCAAAGTCATAGTGTCTGACATTTTATCAATATATATGTAAAAAATAAATTGACAAGGGTCCTAAATCGCACCGGAGATAAACGACTTCTAAGTGTTTTGCAAAATAGAAACTTGAATTGAACGTAATGACAATATAATGACTTTTCCCTGCCCTGCTTAGGTTTGATTTATTGTTCGCTGCATACCGCACAAATAACACTCAGACTTTAACATAATTTGTAATGATTTAGTCAAAGCAAGTCTTTAAGCAAGTCAAGATAATAATTATATGATAAACACAGTTATTACACAGCACTTATGAATTTACTAACTTTTTTAACTTTATATACATATATTTACTAATATTGAATTACCTAGCGCAATTGTATAGTGTGTCTGAAGGGAAATCTTTTCTTTAGAAACAAGGTTGATGAGCGTCTCTAGGCTGCGGTACGCAGACCGTATGCTTGTTTGTCGAATCAGTCACATTTAAAACGTTTATATGTACCCACAGCCAGATATAGGCGGAACTCACGGCCAGATATTATTGACTGCCATTTAACTCGATTTTGACGTACATTGTGACAGAAGAAGTAATCAAGTAAGGTCATTGTGGTTGAATTGAGATATGGAACAGCGCGATTAGAAAAGAATCTGATCCGTATACTATATGATACTAATGTTAACGGAAGTGGTTTGTTGAATGACATTTTTGAATGTTTGAAGGAAGACCTCGAAGGACATACGAAGCTACGCTACAAATAATCGTCAAATACTTGTAAAACATATGTTTCCAGGTAAGACTTTTACGGGCAAGTAAGAAAACCAGAAGATTAAACTTGAATATTTCAGTACAATCTCACTTCGTTCCGAGTCGTCCGTCGCCTTCTCGTATGGTGTCAAGGAAAAAGCAAACATATTAAAAACAAATTCCCGTTACAGTTACAAATAATAAACTTTTTTGTGCTTAAGATTCATTTACGAGTATAATATAACCAAATGATGAATTCTTATTACACTACCGTGTTTTTGTGGAAGGTTGGGTACGGCACGGTACCGCATAATAATAAAGTATTACCCACTGTCTGGTACAGACTGGTACAGGTGTAAAAGGTGCTGGAAGACAATGGACAGAGGCGACCTCGCCGCATCGACGTACTACGTATACGTATACATGTACTTCGACTAGCACTGGCACTGGCAATCATGGGGAAATATTTTCCTTTCTTGAGCAGTTTTGCAACAATGGACGTCTTACAGCTGTTGTGTTTGTGTGTGACTTGTCATGTCAGTATTAAACTATTCACAGTAAGTCGCTTAAAGCACTTATGTTATAGACATCGGACAACAGAGGAATCACAAGTATAATACTTAAATACAAGTTTTTAACTCCCGGACACAGGACAAACGGGTGGGGATTGAACCCACGACCTCTGGCGCATAGGATAGGATTACCACCATCTGAGCTATCGGGCCCGTCTAAGTATAGAAGTCGTTTGGTCAAAGATACACGTGATTAGAGTGAGTTATGCTGACACGTACATTAGTGTGTTTCTAGCCCTACGCCTTTATCTAAAATGCTACTTATACACCTAAGTCTTAATACGTTACTTAAGTCATCAGATATAGTCATTATTAAAATGTGTTAATTTAATTAAATTATTGAAAAAGATATTAGACATTAAGCGAAAACTCGAGAATTGATTGTTTTACATAAAATAGGATTTTAGAGCGCTTATCAATGTTGATGTACTATATCCTAATCTCATTCCGAGAGGTCCCTGCGTAAAGTAAAGACTCATCATTATTTAAGCAGAAACTGCATTATATTAAACTGGGTAAATAACCCGTTACTCCTTACTACAACCAGTGCCACGACCTTAATTCATCAGGACAGAGATTCGACCACCATGGTTGTGTAAGTTATAATGGCATTAAGTCTTGGCAGGTTCGTAACTAAATTTATTCAACCTTTAATTTTACTATAAATATATATGGGAAGCTAGACCAGCCGAGGGCGGCTTTTTTTCTGCGTCTGTTAGAATTCTCTCGTAAACTCAGTGTAGACGAGACACTTAAATAAATAATTAATTTAAGGGCAACTGCATGAGATTTTACAATAAAATACCAAGCAGCATATCAAAATTACCGATACAAATGTATTAAATGTAGTAAGAGTGTACTTATTTCTAAAGCATATATGAGTGTTAAAGATTTTGTTTATGATAAAAGTGCCTGGGATTGAATTGATCTAACCTAGCTTTAAGAAAACTGTTTGTTATTGCCGATACCGGTAGGGCTTCCATTAACACTAACTATTCAGTATTAATGGAACATTACCACCACCAGTATTTCTTGTAGGTTCCTTTCTGGTGGTCTGTCTAATGAACTTGTATTAAACTTAGTTTTTAGTCAGGTGTAGTGCAAGCACACTAGTATAAAGTAGGCCTAGTTTATATATTAGATGACTCTTCGGATCCCATGGGGTCATTAGGGTCATCTTGCTGTGTGTTGCCCTTGACATAAATATATTTTCAGAAGCGTTAATCTATACAATTGCAAAAGAGCTTTTTATTATGATGGGGAAATACAGACAGGAACTTAACAGACAGCTATGAAAAAACTACCATTTAATGTGCTTAGAATTTTTCTCAACACATTTCTCACATTCCATAAATAGGTTTAAATTAAAGAATTTTTGGAATTTGTGATTTAAACAAGAGCTTTAATAAATATTTCAAATTAATTTTACTAACTCACCCAGCTTTAAGCAAATTTTTTCAGTATACTAAATGAACGGCTCGATCACGTTTTTGCATACATCAATTTCTCGACACAACCATTTACCGTTTCCCGCTGAGTGCAATAAATATGTGCATTTTGATACCATTAATGTCAAAGAGTATTACGTATATGCCATTAATGTCGAAAAGTATTATGTATATATATTAGTATGTAAATTATTTGTATTATATATAATAATTATAATTTATAAAGTTATAGACTTTAACGAAATATGTTTTACGTACAATAAAAACGCTTTTGGCTTCTTATATCAGAACTCATAGTTGTCTATGTAAATCTAGTCATAAGCATTAAGACGTATTCGAATTGGAACAGAAACTCATAGTAAGGAACTAGGTAAACTTAGTTAAAACTTAAATGAAAGCAGTCGTGATGGTGTACCGGAACAATTAAAACATTGGAGCGTGATGCTTGTCGCTGTCCGATATTAATTATTCATTTGAAACGTTGCACCAGCCGACGCTACGTCGACGCTGAGAACTAAAGAATTCGTTTAAAAGTTAAACGGTAAACGAGCCACCGTCTTAAAGAACGCTCTCGAAAAGTTAACTTCATTAGCCGCACTGCAACAACCTATTTCTGCAATTTATCCATAAAACTTTCCAGTTACTTAGAATTTAAATATGCAATTTGCTCTCTACCGGATTCAGTTCTATGAATAGATCGTAAGTTGCTGTGTTCCATTTATTTCTAAGCAAAAACCTGCCTGAAATATAGTAATATATATTCTATTAAAATTCTTTTTCCAAAAGTAAAAGGTGCTGGTTGGTATAAAATAAATATGTATTAAAAAGTTCTGCCTCACTTAATCCGTTTAAAGGATTCTTTGTTCATTTAGAAATTAATAATAGACCCCAGCTTAAAATTTATCTTGAAATATAATTGTTATACTATTGAAATTATTCAGTCTAAATCCATAACTATCTGGTAATTATTTGGTAGTTAAATAACTAAAACTGCGTTGCTAAAATCTAGTCGTAGTAAACTGTATTTAACTTATTCTGTTACGTACTTTTTTAAGCTTCCCACATTTCACTGTTCAATTTTAAAACAAAACTTCTGAGTTGCACAGTTGTGAGTAAAAATGTATATCCAGCAGAAATTATATCGGATTCATGAGATAAAGTACTGGCAAAAAGCCAAAAGTTTCATCGGCATTTTTCGTAAGTATGAACTTAGTCAAACGGTATTAGATAAGCCAGTTCGACAAATTTATATCTTTAAAAATTACGTATTCATAATTTCAGCATATATTATCGACCAAATTCAACTACAAAAGCAAAATGGACAGGTACCAAAGATTTGACAAGTAGATAGATATAATTCCTGGATTCGTTTCGTTATGGAACTTGGAATTTCATCGCACAAATCGGCCTAGCGGCAAAATAAATATCGCTGGCTACATCAATTTATTGAAAAATTCTCGCGTAATTGAATTTCCTGGAGGGTTCGTTACGCGTTCGGGCCGGTTGGCCCGCGCGGCGCGACGTTGCGCGTCGTCGCTCGGCTATGATTTACGAGCGCTCAGCGATATCACGCTGCCCACTTCGATCAAAATATCGCATTTCCTACACCAACTTTGTTGTGAACTTTACACAATGGTGCATATGTGTCCACGCTTTATTTATGTTCACTCTCTCTCTTTGTGCAACTAAGTAGTTTATTTTGCGCGTTCTTGTTACTTCCAAGAGTAGTTCAACATAAACCGACATATGATGTATGTTGAACTACATGTTGAATGACATATATTTATGAAGCTTTGACAATTAAGAATATTAAATACATTCATAAAAATTGACCAAAAGTTATGAAAACCGATATTATCTTTTGGAACTTAGCACCAAAACTCTTCGATGATCTTTAGTTCACTGGGCCCATAACATGTTGGGATATTTTAATAAACAATAGTCTTGAATACTATATAGCACGTATTTAATAGATTTATAATCAGAGCAATAGTTGAATGACACGGACACTCATTCGCGACTGACTGCGCGAATACCCACATATACATATATTAAAGATATCAGACACAGGCTCATAATACTTCGTATATTCTAACAAAAATGTAGGGTGAAAAGTGGTTTTCTGTTGAGCATCAAACGAAAATTTAAATTAAGAGCGTATTGTTTTAAACACCACGGCATTTTTAAAACCGGCTAGTAACATGTACAAATGATTGAAATCATTTTGGTACCGTATTTTTTTAAAGAAGAACTAAAATCAAATCCGCCCTTTTTTGCAAATGAGTGTATATTGCCTATCTCGATAAATGTACTATGCAACACTGAAAAAATATTTTAAAATCGGTCTACTAGTGGTTCCTGAAATTAGCGCGATCAAACAAACAAACAAACTCTTAACCTTTATAATATTCGTATAGATTTCCATATATCTTTGATTTTGCAGTCTCTGGGAGTATAATTAAGATCAATTATTAATCTATTTTACAAATTCGGGCACTACAACTAAAAATGTATCTAAAATTATGTATTCTTACATCCTAAATGACATGCCTTGATATTTACGTTTTATTAGCTTAACTATTATACATTTTACAGATTATAAAATATGAATAACATAGTTTAGAACCGGTTAGATCTATCGTCAACTCTGATTAATTCGAATAGCTTTTACAGAAACTGGAATATGTACAACATACCATTTTTCTTAGATAAATATTTTTAATAAGATCTAAAAAAGATGTTTCATCTAATGGAATAGGTAACAAATAAGGAAAAGACTCTCAGAATAATCTAATTAAAAACCGTACAAAGGTTATATTTGATGTCATAGACCGTTGTATGATGGGAAACCCATGCCATGTATCTGAGTCAACTTCATTTATATTTTGCGACACGAAGCCTCACCTACATCATCTTAATGTCAAAATATGAAACATGTATGTATTCTTTCGACATCGTCCGTTTACTGAGCCATCCGTTGAGTACTTCTTCCAATAAAATCTAGGATTGTATCTTTTTGCTTAGAAATAACAACATTTTAACAATGGCAGTTTTACCCTCATCACGAAATTTTATATTTGTAACTATGTAAAGTTTGTCTTTTAATAAAATTATTTAAAATCAATTTGTTTAAAACTTAACTTGAACTTAAACTTTAGATTCTCATTAATAATGATTCCTAGAATTACGAAATACGTATTATATTATCATCGTAGAAAGTCCAATATTTAATATTGACTTTTCAATAAGGATTTTTTTGCCATAATTGGTGCGACGGACAAATGATGGCAATTGCAGAGCGTTGCTTCGCGAAGAGGATGCCGTTAATCCTATCCCTGTTGCATTTGATATACGCTATTTGAAATGGTTCACACTTCAGTCGCTGCTTGCGACACCTGGTACAGACAGTACTGTTTTATTCAACCGATACCACGTAGCAAACTGCCATTATATATCAGGAGGAGTTTTTTACTGACTGGCTTCAAGAACCAATTAAATTACTAAAAATACATTAACTCATGTTTAATCAATAAGTAAATAAAACATATGTAATAACACTGGTTCAATCATTTTACAAGCCATGGGTTACCGTCAGTTCAGAATTCTCTCATCCCAGGTGTTAGAGGCGGACTGTGATACCGGAACCAACAGATGGCGGTATACCCATCCGAAACAGGAGCACCAGCATCTTCATCCCCTTATCTTGAGGAGGCCTATGTCCAACAGTGGATCTTCTATGGCTGATATGATGATGATGAATGATTTTACTGTTGTATTATGGGGCTGATCACTTTTGGTTGTTATTAAACTTACTTTCAGAGTTGTATTTCACAAAACTTATATTAATCTTAATTAACGATTTGGCAAACTGAAAGGGAAATTATCTCGAACCGGACCCGACAATAGCCCCGAACCATTAATTCTGCTAATTGCGTAAAAATGCTTTCGTCTTTCATTTCCACTCTAACTTGAACAGTTCTCTAATGAGAAGATGGAAATGGCTTAAAACGGTATAAATGAAACAATTAGCGATTTGTTTTTTATGTATTTTATTATTAGACTAGCCTTTCGCCGCGACTTTGCCTACGTGCAATTCACTCGCATGACCTTCTGGAACCGCGATCAAAAGTGGCCTTTATAATTTCCAGACATCTAAACTAACATTATGTAAAAGTCTGTTTAGTGTTTAGTGAAATGAAATCATTTTTTTTCTAAGGTCTCTGCACCTAATTTCGCCCAGTTCTGGCATGATAAAGTACTATATCAAGACAAACTTTCTCGTTTATACAATTTTTAGATTGGTACCATTATCATAGCAAAACGTCTACTTTTTGATATAGGCCTCATGATTACCAAGAGAAGATTTTTGCCATTAATTGACGCGTTGGCAGGCGCACAACGCCTGCAATCGTAGAGTGAAGCTTCGCAGTTGGATTATTTCTTTATTTATTTCTTTATTGTGTTCAAATTTAAAAATACAATCAACTTATTAAAATCAGATATCAGTAAAATTTATTGATATTCTCTTATTCGTTTGATCATATGATGTTTATCAGGGAAACCTATTTGGAACACGGATATTAAACTAAACCCTTTAGTCCAAGGGCTTACCTACCAAGAGAATGAAAATGAGTATTGCACAACGTTTTGCATTTAAATGGCGGGCAAGGTAAGGACTACATCGCACATAAGTTGGCAATTCTATATCCTCCCTGGGCTTACCAGGTAAAATTGTATCTCGTAACTGAAAATATAAATACATTTAAATTAACTACACCCAATTATACGGTTAGAAATGAAAGTTACTTAGCATTTTTGAACGCAAGAGCACCGATAAACTTGGGATGCAACACCCAGGCTTTAAAAAGGGCTTAATATAATTTCTTTGAATATTAAATTAACTAACATTGGTTTAGTACTCAAAGTTTACTATTTCATTCCATATACTATACATATACATATACTATTTCATATCCATTTGTCAGTTATTAGTGCTACATGTATATACTGACATAAAAGTATTTTTTAAATAACTTATACTATCTTCTATCACTAATAGCAGTAAATTAAACATTTCTTAGACCTTACCTTCACTTCACCTTAAATTCACTTCCTAGAATAGCGACTGACTGGGTACGAGGCGGTATCTCGTTCACTCAGATGAGCACAAATGGGTTATTGTTAGAACTATCAGTCACTGAACATAAACAGGCGTAAATATAAGATTTCGTACCTAAGCTAGATATTCAAACTGAGTTCTTGAGATATTAAATAGTCTTTGGTATATATCTTTGTGTTAAAATAATCTAAAAGTGAAATTGAAAACCATGGATACTCAATTCTACAATCTTTTGCAACTTTAAAAACACCCAATACCTAAGTCAAGGCAGTCGAAAGTTACCGTCTTTATGCCGGAAATTTTGACGTTCGTGATAGATCAAGATAGATTTGTTCGATTGATAAAATTTGGTAAAAAGTTTTTGTGTTATTAGAAGTAAACGAAAAATATAAAACCATACTTTTTATAACATCACAAATAAGATGTTTTCCCGCGGTGGAAGTGCTAGTACGAAACTACTTGTTAATTATATAAATAATAAGCAATTGTTACGTTGTCTGTTATGTTACCGGGGTTATATAATTAGTTTTTAGATAAGTATTTGCGATATTATTAATAAATTCCGGTAATATTTTGCGTATTATAGAAAACGCGGGCAGCGATGGGACGCCCGCTAAGCACTGGCACAACGGGAATGAAACGAACATTTGACATTTCTACAAATATATTCATTTTAAGCAATTACCAGGAATATGCCAGTTATTGTACGTCTGAGCATAAGTTTACTTGACTCTACTAAGAAAGAAATCCGTCCAGCAAATTAAAGCATTCAGCCCGACCTTCCCGACGGCTTATGAAAATAGAAAGATCTTTGAACCGCTGTCAACGAAACAGTCATCAAATATCGATGTCATACAAATATATGGATAAATATAGAAACCGATTTAGTAGGAACGAATGCTATAGTAATTTAGAAACTTATTTTTCCTATTTAGAACCAAATCAACACCTGGATTGAAGCATTATCATTCATTAATTTTTAGAACAATACGTCGTCTAAGCTATGACATGAACAACAAATTGATTACCGCCTAAATCAAGATTAAACTTAGACTCGTTAGCACATACCCACAAACACTTTAATTAATTACAGTTTAGATCCAGTTTGTTTAGGTAAACTATTACATTTCAAGATCCATTTAAGATGTGATAAATGCTTCCATCTGGGTAATGTGCTTTGTTGTACAAATATACACTCTGCAATAAATGAAGGCTATGTCGAGTGAAATCATTAGAATACTATTACGTTAAATTTCATCATTTCTAAGTAGATCCCGCAAATTCTATGTAAACGATCTATGTACGTGATAAAATTGTTTGCACCCTAAACTAACAGCATCGTCAAAACCCCACTTCGTCCGAGCGGTATTGAATTCCACTTTTCTAAGTAACTCACGCGCGAAATAAGCAATTTGTAAGAGTTAACTGCCAAAACCTGTTTTTACAGAAAAAAAAACTATTTAGATAGAACAGTTTGAACTGCAACAACTGCTTTATCGGAATAAGGTACTCGGGATACTCCAAGAACCTAAATAATTAAAAGTAATAACTTAATATGATGTCGTGTGAGAAGAGAATAAATAGTTCCTCATTTGTACATTGTATCGTAAGAAGCGAACTGTGGTACTGGAACCGATGGCAGTATAACCCGAAACAGCATAGTTCAAATGCTAGATAGTGAAGATGGGCAACAAATACGCTCGCGATTGCCACCACGTCTTCCCTGCGGCAATTATGGGCAGAATAACCTGTATTTTGTGGCCACTGTTGGACATTTTACATTTCTACAAATGTACCTTTTATGCGACAACAAACAATGTTACTATTTTTTAACCTTATGGAAAACATTTTCAAAATTGAGAATAAATGTAAAGTGAACGCGTATCTACTTATAAATGTTAGAATTAGGGGCCCAGCAATCTTATTCATCATTCTCGAAGTAGAGGATACAAACGGTAACTGTTCCGCAATAATTACAGGGCACCCTTAATGAACGTCGGCCCTTCGTTTGATGTGAAATGTTGGAACTAATTTTAAAGCAGGTGAGTCGCACAGACACAGGGTTGACAAGGGACCATCAGATAAACTGCACCCCCTTTCCTCCCTTACACATGCTCCTACTTAGGGTATTAAAACTGGTTCATTGTTAGGTGTTAGTTTGTATAGGGCGCAAACTTTGCATGGAACACTCACGTTAACGTTGGTGGGATAACTCTGGGTTAAGAGATAACGTGTTTTATTGTTTGAAATGTACTATTCATTTGATTCGTTATTCTTTAAGCAATAACAAATATCGCTGTAGTTAAAAACAAATATTGAAACGTAACGTAAGTCACCATTATTTATGGTACAAAGTAAATAAAAACTATCGTTATAAAATTGTTTATTTCATCACTTAATCACGACTGACGGGTGTTTTTTCGATTAATAAATTGGAAACTGTCAAAGTTATTCCTTTTCATAAAAACGCGGCCGATCAAATAATTTTATTGTTCTAATAATGGGCACCTGTCCAGTTTTTATCCGGTTTAATGTTTACAAAAGTAGGTCAAGCCTGACCTACTTTTGTAAACATTAAACAACCGATTTGAGGGAGTGCTCATCAATTTTTACCGGAGAAAGTAAATACATTCAAAAAGTACGGAACTTCTATATTATACGTGTATCCAATACATAAGAATTTATTATATTAATTTGGCGCAGATACAAATTATTGTCTGGAAAGGCACTCAAGTTACTTCCTACTCCGGAAAAATGTATAGATCCCTTGGGAAATTTGTTTATTTATTTCAAAGAGCAATAAAAATGTAACCTGTTGAAAAGTTGATAGTTGGACTTAGACTTATCGGTTTACTGGATGTAAATTTATAGCGAAGTCGCTGCACGCGATTTCTTTCGCTTGTTTAGAATAAAACCATGCGAAAACTAATATATTTATTATATCACGCTTGTATAATATACTAATATATTGAATAAATTGCTTATTTTGAGTTAATATTGTGGAATTAGTTTTAGCTTAACGGATATCAGTTCGCTAATTAACGAACACTACGGTGTTGGTTGCTAAAATCCAAGCCGAGAGTAATTGGTTTACCAGAACTAGCCGAGCATTAACTTTTAATTAAAACGGAAACTTAATACTATGTATTTGGTCCAAATTAAGGTCGACTATGTTAATAGAAACATAATAACCTTTTTTGTTATTGATACGTTTCTAGCATGTGTATCAGTTCTTCTTTGCGTTTATAAAAAAGCGATATAGATCAATAGAGCCAATTTGAAATTGCAATTAATGCAAGGAAACTTATGAAAACTTCGACATTCTGAATATTTTATATAAAAGAAAGAAGTTTTGGAGCATTTAATAAAGTATTAAGTAGAAGAAACTATCTCCTCGCGGAATCGCCGAGGCAAACGGAGTTGACTATCGAAGGATGAATTGCCGACGAAACCCGGGCTCATTATGTCCGCCCGCTTTATTTTGTTCCAGAACAACTTTTATGGTTCCGCTCTCGGTGTTTTTGATGGGGCGCGCCAATGTTTACTCAAGGGTAATTAACAGTTCAGCAAAATCCCTTTAGATTCGTAAGCGTGTTTATAGCTGATGCTGATAATGCTTTTATTGACAACGATTTATATGGTATACCCAATCGTGTCTTGTGACTTCTTTGACTTTCACGTGAACTGTCGAACACTTATGCCGATTATAGAGATTTACAATTATTGTTGAACGTTGACATTATTTGGATTCTTTAATGGCTTGTTAAAGACCAGTTGTTTGCAGTTTGCAGGCAAAATGATCCTGCGAATTTTTTTTAGATCATAAGGGGGCATCCGTAATTGTATTCAGGACAACAAAAACTTTTATTGAACATTAGTGTGTGTTCTGTGTCTGGCTGTTAAATATATGTATTATTTGCAATATTTCTGTTTTTTTAATATACCAGGTCGACAAACAAGCATACAGTCCGCGTGATAGTAAACGTCACTGCAGCCTATAGATGCTCGTAATATCACTAGGATATCACTAACGAGTTGCCAACCTATACGAGGATATTATTATTTTATTACATTATCCAGTTAATTCACTTCTCTCACCCTTCAGACCGGAATACAACAATGCGAACACTGCTATTTGACGGTAGAAATAGGTCAGAGTAAGGTACCAATGCAGAAGACCCAAAAACTGACTTCTAATATGCTAGCACATGTAGGTAACATTTCTTCCACGAAGATGATTTAATCTCTAAAGATTGATCTTGATTTTATCACATAAAGAGAATACGAGTATTTCCCTCTCCATAATTCTCCTGACTAGCCCTTTCAAGTTGTCTAAGGTCCAAATTAAGAAACCACTTTTCAGTGCCATACATTAACGTGATGTGTCATTGTTTTTAATTGTCACTGATAGCATAGTTTAGATGTCGGCAACACTTGGTTCGCAAAAGCAAAAAGAAAACATTATAATGAACCAGCGGGGTCTTTCATCACTGCGGAACATACTGCCATATATTTTAAACTAGCTTTTCCCCCGCGACTATGTCTGCGAGATCTTTACTTTTTATACCTCATCCCTGAAGAACTCTTGTAATTCTCGGATAGGATATATGTCTCTTTTACACACTTAAACTTAGCAAAACGTAAAAAGCCAGATCTATCCTACACAGGAACATGCCTTCCCATGCTCATGGATAAAAAGTAGTCTGTAATAGTAAGTATTATCTAACATTATTTCCAAGTTTCGTTTCAATTTATTCAAACGTTACGGCGTGAATCGCAATAATCGTAATCGTAACAAAAATCCATTCACACATCCATCCAATTATAGAATATTTCGAGGTTATAATATATATTAAGGCTGCAATATTGTTAATATTCCTTTACCGTACATGCGGCCTGCGTCTAGCTGGTCCTATTAAAGATCTATTGAGTTCTTTCTTCGGCAGTGAATCCTACGGCTGATAAGGTGATAATGAAACTTGTTTTTAATTTTCTTAGTACTCAAATATTTCTAGATGGATGTTTAGACTGATACTATATAAGTATATTAACGTTGTGGTTGGTCTTTATAAAAAAAGTATTTAGAAACACTGCAACAGATCCATGATCACGGATCAAGAAAATGATACACGTGTGGACCCGCCTTTAACCGATAATACTTAAACTCGCTAAAAGCTTTCACACGTCGACACGAGAGTCGATTCTAAGGGATCGTCTTGCCTTATCTTTTTAAAGCAAGGGCTTTTGGTGGCAGATCCAGCTATATTGAATACGGTTGTACGCGCTTTTCGTTATTCAGTATGTGATCAAATATTTGCCATTCCACTCTATTTTCAAATGCAAACGTATACAAAACCGATAACGCTTGTTTAGGTGAAACATATAGGCTTATCTTTTTTTATGACACCATTAAACCAGTCTTCTTTTCATTTATACATATGTGATAGAGCTTGACCGGGACCAAACAGAAAGACATACATTTATAAAAACCTTTCTTAGTTTTCGTTATATTAATATTACTTGTATAATACAGTTTTTATTAGTGACATTAGTTGATTTAGAGTTTTTCTGGGTTTGATGGTTTTTGCTTAGTTTTTGCATTTTAGGTGAGACAATTATTTTTTATTATTATTTAATATTTTATGTAACATTGTAATTATTACATTATGTTTTAATTTATATTGCAATTATTTCGTAACAAACAAACAAAAGTAACAAAGTATCGTGTATATTAAATTTATTTTCGAGTGAAGCTTAAAAAAAGAATATACAATAGCGTTCACAGCGTATCTAATGAAGCTATCTGCTACCATTTGCGTAAATTTTCTCAATAAATAAAATCGATGCGAGGTATCGGTCTGATAATGTTATTATTGCTCTGCCGAATATCGCTCTCGGGGTTATTCCCGCGAGCTACATTTGAATTATACGCCAATTTATTTCAATATAGGAATGTCGTTGTTAAAAGTACTGAATGACATATGTATATACTAGCTTTTCACCCGCAACTCGTCCACTTTATATATCATTGCCAAAATTTACTATGCACTTGCCAAATTTTATCGAAATCTGTTTATTATGTTAGTATGGGTACGCTAATATTGTAAGGACTCTTGTCTCTGTACTGTTCCAAGCATTATCAACTCTTTTGAATTCGAAAAGGATATTTATTACAAATAAATAAAATTAAAGTA
The DNA here is from genome assembly GCA_020976665.1 of Heortia vitessoides. Classification (NCBI taxonomy): domain Eukaryota; kingdom Metazoa; phylum Arthropoda; class Insecta; order Lepidoptera; family Crambidae; genus Heortia; species Heortia vitessoides. The sequence goes on from JACJUM010000875.1 coordinate 7,304,430, forward strand.
TCTGGTGTCCAGATTTTCATGTGTAATTATATAGAATAGAATAGCACTTCCTTTAGTACCTGGTGTCTAACGGTAACGTCTATTATCACCAGCATTTCTTGTAAGTTCTTTTCTGGTGACTCGAGTAATAAACCTGCTGTGAATTAGTCATAAGATTCGCCAGTTAACTAGTTTTGAAATAGGTCACTCAGTGACCTGTTCTATACAATGACCCTTTGCTGTAATTAGTGTGATCGGCCATTTGGGATGTGGTGTATGTAGAGTATATATTTATAGCTAAAACATTGTTAAATTAGTTAATTAAAAAATCCCGGCGAAGTTAAACGTCCAGCCCAGTTAAACGTCCAGCCCACTTTGTCTCATCTGAAAAAATGACGTTTTGCAACGAGCCATTCTCTGTATACTTACAGTACAGACAGACAGTATACTATCTTCAGAGAACTGTTTCTTTCACGTGGGTTCGTGTATTGTTTCCGGCGACAAATATTGTTCATGATGTTTTCTGTAAAAACTCATGGCCTATTTGAATACAAGTTCCCACATGCGTTTTTTTTTACAAATGAATCACTGTTGTGAAGTATATAATAGTGTTCAAGCGTAATCGCGTTTTCTATAAATTAGAATAACTACCAAAATCTGATTTATAGTAATCAACTGAAAACATATTTGTAAAACATTTTTACAAAATATAATAATATTTGCGCTTCCTTATTATTGTATTTTGCCATAAGTAGAATGTTATATTAGATAATTTTTTGAACGTGACCTTACAAACTATATTTTTGGGAAAAAAAACCAGTTCACATAAATTAATATTTGAATGAACACACAAACAGTGACTTATGCTTAAAATTGGCGACAAATTAGTAAATTTGTCAGTGAATTCTTTTCTGCTGTAGCATGATTGTAGATCTTGTGCCTAAATGCAGCATAAATTTAATGTTAAACTCTTGACAAATGGTAATTAACATTGAAGTAAATTAACTTCAAAATCCCGTAATTTATGGGGAGTTTCCGTTCATGTTTGAATACCCCGAATAGAATTTGTAGCGTCCGACCTAGCGGTAATATTTAACAATTGTGTTTTTTGTGATTGTGGTGTGTTCCCAGAATTAGAGTAAAATAACTGTTCTTTTTAAATACGATATAATTCTTTTTTATTATATTTAAAACCAATTTCTGTACTATCTTATAGTAGAATATTTTAAAACATAATTTTGCACCAATTAAACTTTGGCTTTACTAAGAGGTCGCCCGACAACCGATTCCAGTGTTGAGCTTATAAATGCTTGGGAATAATGGCATGAAGCTTTAGGCATTTTCTATAATATTAGTGTGCATCATGATATACGGGCCAGAAAATTACACCACTAAGAGATTATAAGAACATTTTTTAGGATTTAAAATCATTAAATAACAGACCTACGTGTAAACGATCCCCGAGTACACGGCTCCATGAAATAAATAATTCGTTCAAAGGCATTTGTGTAAGATTAACAACAAAATCCCAAACAGCGTATCAGACTTACCAATATAGACTTAACATTAAGTGGTAAACCTACTATTTAAAGGTTATGTGCATTGCTTTGTTTAGATTAGGTTGGCAATCAGCAGCTTTGAGAAAGTTTTCACCGGTAGGGGATAAATTCAAACTAACTACTTGGTGTAAATGGAACCCTACCAGTTTTTCTTCGCTCAATCTTGGTAATATTATAATTTTAACTATATATTTCTAGATTATTTTACAATGCTCATAATAGACGTAGAAGTATATTTTGAGGTTAAGTACGTAGTATATTACATAAGTTGATGTTGTTAACTCATTCTAACACGATATATTTTTAAAACGTCCTATCCTTATATGTTTTTCTTTTCTTTAACGGTGCCTAGTGTTTCCAGATATATGCACCAAAACTCGGGAAACATATAATTTTACGACATTGAAAGTCAATAGATATCCAATAAGGTGGAATGGAATTGGAACACAAGTGGGCCGAATGTTCAGATCGGTCCCATGTTTCGTACCCATGTCGTCCCAGTTCACGGTACGTTTGTGTTCGATGAACCATGACACTATTTATATTTTTGTACTACACATTAAATCCTTGATCCTTGTGTTAGCGAAACAAAATGCTTCTCGAAGTACCAACAAAATTACAAAAAAAAATATTACAGTTAACAAATACCGATTTAAAAAAAAACCCTTTATATTACAAATTTACTTATGTCAAATTACTGTTCTACACCTGAACCCTAGAAAAAATCAACATCATTCATTATCCTTTTTAGTTGCAGCGAAGGAACTCACAAATACTCCTATTAATATATACATGCTTATAAATTCCATATGCAACCCAACGGCAATATTAACGAACTGCCAACTACTACATTACTTTGAAAAGCGGGAACGAACATTTGCTAACTATGTTATTAGCGACCTTCTGTATTGTATACGTGTTTCGTAATTATGTTATGAATAACAGTGTGATACCGGTGGCCACAACACATCAGCCACGTCCCTAGCTAAATTGAATCGTGGCGCAGGAAATTAAAGTGCCAATACTGGCAACATTGTAACACGCGTCATTTGGCTGACCGCGCAATGGAGGCATCCATTGTGGAGAAATAATGTTGTGCTTGCATGTAATATGTGAGGAAAAGCTAATTTAAGCCATTAACAAGGACTAGTTAGATACTTATATATTTCAATCTACGCTTCGTTTATGCCGGTTGATAGCATCTCTGTATTATTATTTTACAGCACTTACACTTTCCACAACCCACCAAATGGATCCCAATTTCTCCATAAGCTCTAGAATACCAGTAATGTATCATTAAAACACGCTTTCGTACTCTTAAAGGCTACTGTTATTTTTTTTTCGGATCCATCTAACACTGGGCTACTCTAACGTCTATTCTGACGTCACTGAAGCGATGGGCAACACGTTCATTACATGCCCACGCATTTGCGTTTTACTTGTTATACGTGAACTTTTTTAGTACACATAATAATCTTAATTATTTTTTATTTTGGATTCTGTACTTATTTGAAAATCTGCGTCTTCATATCAATCAGTCATCGTCTTCAGACAATTTTACAATGTTTAGTTAGTCAATCTATTTATTTAGCACTATTGCGCTAATAAATCTGATAAAATATCTTCTTTTTTCGAAAATATGCAAACATAGGTCAAATTATAATATTTTTTCGTTTGATTTTTAAAATAGCCTTCTAACACTTATGTCATAATTCACCATCCTCGTAGCAGCTGTAAAACGTTTACTGCTGAACATAGGCTTCCCCAAAATAAAAGGATATTGGCCCATAATTGCCACGCTGCTAAAGCGTGGTGGCAATCAAGGTGGCATCCTTCGTCGCCTCAGAGCACGCCTCTTCTTGTACCACACGGTTGAGTCAATCCGTAACATAATTATGCGTCTATAATTTATTATTGCCGCATGCTTTATTCATCATGATTACCATTGGAAGTCCACTACTGGACATAGGCCACGAAAAGGGGAATTTTGTCCATAAATGCCGCCCTAGGCATGCGTGTTGGTAATCGCAATTTGAACTACACTGTAACGGATGGATATACCGCCATCTGTCCGCCTCTTACTACATCTGGTACTGTTCTACTTTGCCGGTATCACACGACAACTACTATCTCATGTATTTATACTTAAAACTAAAAATAACAAACAGAAATACTAATAATTTACTCTAGTATTACGAATCGTGTGCCAGACACTCCATGTTATACGAAGCCCTATAAGATATATTTTAATTGCACATATGGTAACTACAATTACTTAATATATGTAAATAAAAGAACTGGAAATACTTCAAAATAAATCTTTTTGTTAATTAAATTGTATTATTGAATAGGCAAAAAGTCAAATATCAATAACGGGGTAATAGTTATTTCATAATCGATTTGAATACATGATATTAAGTGACCATGATGATATTGCAACCCCCCAAATACAACTCTTTATCAACATCATAGCAGCTGTAAACGTCTATCGCTAGACATAGTACCTCACTAAAAAGGGTGAATTTACCCTTAAATGGCAATTGCAGAATACTGTCCATCCCCGTCTTGTTGCATTTGAGTTACACTGTTTCGGATGAATATATTACCATATTTACTAGTGGAAAAAAGTGTAGGTATGACGAAAATTTTTTCTTAAGTTTTAGTATCTATAATAAGTATATTTTTTATTTTGTGGCATACTATCGTATTAGTTTAAGTTAATCTATCTTCAGTTTAGGTGTAAATTATAATTAATTAAATAAAAAGAAATAAGAAAGAACACTAAAATAGTCACAGAATAAGGAGTTCTTCTTACTTCCCGAAACTAGAACATTGATACCCCGCAACAGGACGGTTTATACATATAACTTTCTTTAGACTTATCCACCAGGGTCATTAGTTTTGATTGGATTTAGTAGCTCAATACCATTTATACCAGCGCTATATCATTGAAGTTAGTATATATCATAGTAGTAGTTTTTGGCATTCCTCTACCCACCTTCCTTCCAATAACTTTTTTATACACGCTCGTTTATTTGTGGTACTTCTGACCTGGTCTTTCTTTGATAACTCATCTACCTGTACCGGTTTCGCTTTATACATTCAAACCATCTCAAACATGCAAGTGCTTAACTTTTATTAATAAAGTTTTGATTACGCGACTGTTTGTTTTCTAAGTAAAATGATGAGACCTACTTATTAGAGTGCATATTTTTAAGTATTTAATATAAAATAATAACGTACGTTACAGTATACAATTAATTTCAGGGAATTGGAGAATCAGCTACGAAGCGTTCATATATGAAATAATATTATTTCGATACAGTCAGCACAATCCATTCGGCAGAATCAATTTCGTTTGTTTAGGGCAAAATAAACATAGCCCGGGTGCCGTGGATGGCTGTATTCGGTGGGCCAAAGCATTGAACTGGTAGGTGAAATGTGTGTATTTTTAAGATGAACACAAATATTGGACAATTTTATTCCATCAGAGAAAAATTTCGATTAATATAAAATTATAAACTGTATTGAATTTGACGTATTTAAATACTCATTGGCATCATATCAGCCGTTAGACTTCCACAGTTGGACACTGATAGGTTTTCTCATAAAAGGAGGAGTTTTGCCCATAATTGCAGGGCTGGATGGCGTAGTGGAAATCGCAAAGTGTAACATCGTGACAAAGATATTGCTGCCCATCACTGCCCTTTGCATTTAAGGTTCAAGATTTCGAATGGATATGACATATGATTTGAAATTTTATACAATCTACAGATTATAGAAGCTTTTATTTTGATGGAGTATCTTTTAATTTAACGACTTTCCAAACCTTGGACATAGTTATAAAAATGCGGCAGTGAAGACTAAAAGATAGAGTAAAAAACATCCAAAGCACTCACTAAATACTAAGCTTTCCTGAAATAAATTATGGTAAAGTCATCTGATATATGTGTTTGGGTCGAAGCTATAGAAAAACGCCCAAACGAGGTCAACAAGCAACAACTTAACAATAGGGTAACCCACCCCTTCGATGCAGCGTAAATGGTGTGTAAGATTTATAAACTTATACGGCATTTTCAGACATTTTTTTTTCTTTCTACTTAAAGAAAATACGACATAAAGGAGCCTTAAGCACGAGAAGTGATCGTCAGTCAGGCGTATTTTTTTAAGCAGGTCTATTTGTATTTTTTTCTTCCAACCGCTGTAGTTTAATATCTTAAAGACCAACATGTCTATAGTATTTTTCTCGACTAAAGATGGGCTCAAAGAAGTGTACATTTATCCGGACAGTGTTTCCGGGCAAATGGGCCAGGGGTCATTCCTGTGCCTGGAGGCTGCCGATAAAGGGTCTATTTGTTAGCGCACTGACTCCCCGCACAGGAGTATATATCTTTACAGAAACGTCGTCTTGCATCTTCACTGAAATCTTAAGCAATTTGCTGTCGAGTTTTCATGCGGTATTATTTATTTCACCGTCTACGAAGAAAAGGAAAAGCACAAACAGAAATTATCTACAGCTCAATTTATTCACAGCTCATATTATTATAGAATAATTTTGTTAGTTTTTTTTTCCTTTTTAGTCTTAGTTCAAATCTTTACAATACTTTTAAGTTGAAACCTTACCCACTGTAAATAAATCAAATGGCCCCTAATAACAATAAATATATTTATTTTTTCTATGAAAGTGGATATATTTAAGTGGTTATGTCTATATGTTTTAAATGTACAGGAAATCTTTGCAGCATCTTTGTTTACCGTAAACTAGTCTTAATGTCTAATTGACTTTTACTCTTAAAACAGTAAATATCTTTTTATGAACAAAAAAAACTAATAAACCGCTGTTTAAAAATCCTATTATGGAATCAACTTATCAGCCTAGTAACTTAGTACACAAGAACAGTCAAGTGTTAAGGAACGAATTATCCATTTTGTACAACAAAAAGTGCACTGAACAGTTGCTTGGCACCATTATTTGTCGACAAACAGTTGCCACTGAACACCCGCCTTGTTGCTGATCTCGAGAACATTAACGCTAATGTTCCACAGCGGTGCTTAATGGCATACTTAATAATCACCCGTGGAATCTTCTCCAATTAAGATCTTAGAGACCGATATCAAAATAGCTAAGGACATTTAGTGTAATACCCATTATTCTCTAGAATTACCTATATTGAATTCTCATATCTAAATTATGTAAATTTTTACTATTACAGATACAAATTCACTCATTAGAATACGTTTTCCATTACAGGTCTAGTTTACTACATCCACAATCATTGCACCGACGGTCGCTGTATCAAAATCCAACGGCTAATTGCAGTAACCGTACACTACATTTATTTTACACTGCGAAGACTTCAAATTCAAATTCAGTCGCTAATGTTCTTTTCCCATGATAGGCTTACTATACTACATCCACAATCATTGCACTGACGGTCACTATATCAAAAACCAACGGCAAACTATAGTGACCGTACACTATATCTAATATACACTGTAAAGAGCATCAATAGTGATCAGGGAATACCAACATACTGGTCTGCTCAGACGTCAATCCGAGTATCACCAGAGGAGTAGACCTGGTCGCTGAACAATTTCCACTCGCTATGCGATATCCCCACGTGAGGCGTGGAAGCACTCACCAGGACTCACAAGGTCTGAATTGATCTTATTTAATATCCAATAAATAATATGCAAATACATTTAAATGACATCTCATATATAAATCTCCGTGATAAATAGCTCAAAGCACGTATGTTATGGATAACAGACAACAGAGGATTGCAAACCGATCCCATGACCTTTGGCGCACAAGATCAGCGCCCGTAGTCGGTTTGTTTTTACTCGAGGGCGCCTTTAAGGCGTGGAACTCCGCTTGAGCAACCGTCACTTGGAAAGTTTACTTATAATTTTGAGGAAAATGGAGTGCGGATGCATTAGAGCAGTTTTTGTTGTGGGGACAGGTCTCTACGCACATACTGACGAGTGTGTATGTGGTACAAGTGACGTATTAATATCGGGCCGGTATATGTGCCGTGAGGTACTAGCAGAGTGCCGTGCGGTACTGTCACAATATAATAGTACCTCCCACTGCACCAGTGTCATAAAAGGTGACTAAGGTACCAGAACCGACAGATGGAGGTATATCCATCTAAAACAGTGCAACTCAAATGCACAGAGCGGGGATGGGTAGCAGCATCCCCCCCGCGATAGCTGCGCTCTGCGATTGGCAACACGCTTGCCCAGCACAATTACAAGCAACATACCCCTTTTCTTGGGGAGGCCTATGTCCAACTGCAGACTTTTAATGGCTGGCATGATGATGATGACTTACAAAATGCTTACTGGGTGTTGCCGAACTATTTAGCCTTTGCTATGGTCTATGGTCTATTCATTATGGTCGATTAATATTACAAAATTGGCATTAAAAAGGTTTACATAATTTCATATAAGCTTCACCAGATTCTATCTTTTATCGTAGTTTTAATGTCTTATGTTTTCTTATCGTCACAGATGGTTTTCGTTCACTACCACAGCTTGGCGTTGCTGGCCAGCTTTACCAGCCTACTCGACAGCTCCCGGCCCGCGTGGGTCAAAACTCTCTAAACTCTTGGGCAAGGGCAGCGAGATTATCCTAAGCATAATCTAGTCTCACTCTAAGCATAGTCTAGTGTTACTGCTGCGCTGAACTAGATAATATTTGAGCATATAGTACTAGCTAACCTAATGCTATATACATTTGTCATGAAAAAATATATGATAACTTGAGATGTAAACACATAATAAGCAAATATTGATTAAAATCGGTTTTGTAGTTTAGAAGTTCAACCCGGACAAACAATGTGCCAATTATTCATTATACGTGATATTCTTATTTTTATATTTAGATTCAATGTTAATATAGTTTTACAATGTTTTCGATTCATGTGTGGCGTAAATAAGTTTATTGGCATTCCTTGAAAGTATAAAGCTTTTGAGAGAGAGTATCCCGATTTCGAATCTCGACCAAGTTTTAATTGATGTAATCAATATAGTTGATGATTTCAATAACCCTCAGACAATACTTGTTCTTCATAACATTCCAATTACAGAAGCAATATTATTAAATTACGATATTAACAATTAATATTTAGAGGTAATATTTTAATAACTTGTGTAATAATTATGTTGGTATAATTTACACTGTTTTTAGTTATTTACCGTGGGTACCGGCAGAGTATAATAATACCCCCCTGTACCACGTTCTAAGGTACCAGAACTGACAAATGGAAACGGAAACCAAAAATCGCAACCACATCTCTACTTTGGAGTGCTTTTATCGCAAGTAACGTAATAGATTGTGAAAAAAGGAAGACAAGTATGCCGCTACTACTGTTCTTGTCCTTAATATGCGAAGTAGTTGTAATGTATAAAAAAATAACACGATATTCACATTTTATTAACTAAATTTAATATTAACTAAATCGCTACGTATTAACAAAACATTAACTACATTATATAAAAGAAGATTTAGCTGCCAAATCTTTTTTTTTATAACGATGACATGACATTAATTAAATAAATTTTATAACTTATCGTACTAAAATTGCTTAGCTGATATAAATCCCGGATAATAGAACTTCAATGCTAATAAACGCGCTGATTTTGGCCAACTACGTAGGTAGGTCACCGAAAATCAAACCACAAACAAACGTTTTGTGTACATGACAGATAACAACTTTCGGGAATCCTATAAATATTTATTATTCCAATCGTTCCATTCGCTTTCCGATTCAGATATTCCGTTGGATTTGGATTCCACTATTTACGGTTTTGCCCAACAAATGAGGTTAATCTCGACGTTCCGTTTATTTTTAACGACTTATGAACTCAAATAAGTTTAACATCATCAAAAGATCAATAAAAACGTACAGTTTTGATAGTAAAGATGGTTTACGATCTTACCTTGACCGCTGTCGATCATGAAATAACATAAATTATAAACCTGCGAAAACAATTAATTTATTCTATTATTTCAGTCACGAAGAATGACTGCCACGAACATTTTAATGTATGTTATTAATTTTTTCCATTTTTATTACTGCATTATTACTTTACTTGAAATTTGTTTAGTTTGTAAATTAATAAATTTGAACAGCTTATTGCAAATACATGAGCTAACCTAAAGATATATTACAATGTAATTACACTTTTTAATATCTTATTAATTTCAAAAATGTTTAAACATATGTTTATGTACATTATGGTATTCCACCCACAGGCTGGACAGACAATCTGTCTAGAGCCGCAGGATCGCAGGTCGCATACCGCCAGCACTATTGCTAATATCTGGGAACCCATGTACAACAGTGAACGTAAAATGGTTGAGTTGATATCCCTATATACGACTGAATAATGTTTAACTCAAGTCACCGTTTAAATGCATTATTTTACCATGTCGAATTATATTGGCATAAACTTTAAAGGTAAGTTAGTTAAAAATAAGAATAAACGTTTTCATCAAGACCAAATATATAAAACCTCACATAGAAATATATCGATTATTTTATGTGCATTATATTTTATTTAGTGTGTCAAACTGATTCGCTAGTGAAGTACCCCAAGTCGCAGCACTCCCTATGTTTCCCCCAATTAGGAAGCGAACTGCCGGCCATTAGCGAGCTTGCCGTTACGTTTTAGGGCACATCTGCAGAACATTAACCCCGTTCGCTGTGGCGGGAGAATCTTTTAAATCAGTTAGTGTTATTAGGTGAGAGGCTCTATGAAAATTTCCCTTGCGAATATTAAGCCGTTTTCATAGCCATACTTAATATTTAAATGCTAAAATAGCAGCACCTTTTTCCGATTTCGATAAAATTTGGTACGTAGTAAATAAAGGTAAACCAAGGCGCTCGGTGGCTGGGGTTTGGGGGTGGTACAAACTGTGTCTGCCTGTTTGTTTGTACGCTTTCACGTCCTGACCTGTGAATTAATTTGTAGATATTCTGCATATAGATATCTTGAACTCTAGTGAAGGATTAGTTTTGATTCCGAGAAAATTCCCGAGACACGAAATTAAGTAAAAGCATAGCGGGCAGTATCTTATAGTAATAATAAATATACATAACATCTCATACTTTCAACATGTTTGTAACTGAATTCGTGATAATTTGCTTTGAGCACTTGTGTTCATACAATTTTCACTAATAATACAATCATTTACTTGAAAAAACTATAATAATCTTTCATAGGATATAATAGAAGCTGAAAATAGTAAAAAGATACAAAACACAGATTTTCTCACGATAAACACCTAACTTATATCCCCTCTACCTCTCGAGAATAAAATGGGCTTGGTGCGGTGCGCCCGTTGACAAAACCACTATAACTCATCGCTTTTTACTTTGCCTGCTCCCTTGAATCTTCACCTAAAGATGAATTATCAGTGTAGTAATACTTTCGTTAAAATACAACGACAATTTTGTCAAGGTGAATCATTCATTCACAAGTGTACGTTCGGATATCTACATGTCAAGCGTGAATATTCTATACTACTATACTACCAATCAAAAGGAATAAATTAATACTTAAATTATGATTACTAAAACAATATCTGTAAGTCCTTTCACGCTTAAGTAGATTTAGATGTAATTTGGTTTGCAACCCAGCGATAGACATATTAAAAATAAACATGTTAAAGATGTGATATGTAAGCTTTATTTTCATTATAACCAGATTTATTTCTTTTAAAATTTTACACTTTAAGCGTGTTTTCATATTTGATCTCGTTGTTTCGTATCAGGGCATTTGTTATAAAAATCTGATTCTGTTTCATGTGTTAATTTAATGGTCGAACTGTATTATCAAACATGTGTTTTGACATTTTTTTACAGTCCCTAAACTTGTATGTCAGCGTTTTCAATTGCACTTAATGAACGGGAAAAGGAAATGTATTAAACAAATGCAAAATGTGTCACATTATATTAATACAATCATTAATAAACAAATACCTCCTCTTAATTGGTATTACCTGCATATTACTTCCGTACGGTGTGTACTCGTCGATGTTAAATTACTTCTACGCGAACTAAATTGCAGTAAAAGCTAGTAGGACCATAACTTTAAAACTAATCACTCATCACAAAGTTAATACAATCTCTCATAATATGTTAAACAAAGTTGTCTGAAGTAAATAAACTTACTTTGAATGCAACAACTATAAATTTAAATTTACATCGATTTAACATTTATTGGTTGTACCCAGTCACTAGAGAGCCCCTGCCTTTTATATATATTCCGTACTGTACGGATTTCTTCAAAAATCATAGGGTTGTTATCTGGAAGCAAACTGCTAGCTTCTCCCTATTTGTCTTAGGAAATCTTTAGCATATAAAATCATATATATCTGCTCGTTGAAGCAACGTACTGCCTAATTCTAAATATTAATATCAATCCCAAATAATGACATCAATAAGCCAGCGGAAGGATTAGGCTGGGCACATATAAATTCGTTCCGTAATCCGTTGTAGATTTAGGGTGCCTTAGTTCCATTGTTACATGACGCATTGTACGTTAACGGCTTAATACAAATTTAATATCAGCTATTATTAATAATATCTAACATTTACCCCTCTGATGAGATACCTTGAGAACGTAATGGGTTGACAACGAGGATGTGAATTATGAATCGAATCGTTTATAAGATACAAGCTTATCTCCCGCAACTTCTTCCCCGTAGACTTTACATAGCGTTCAACGGTTAATATTGTCTTCGCGTGATTAATAGTGGGCTATAGCTATACTTTCCTGGTATTCAAAGTTTCCTGGTATTGAACATGCTAAATTTCTTTTCACCGGCGTGGTCAGGAAAGTATAGCAATCAAAGTTGCTATAGAGTTTATTAATATGGTTTTTTAGTATGATTGATTTTCATATACCAAATTCAGAGAGACTTTTTGCTACACTTGTGTTAAAAGCATTTTTCTCGTATTATCACTATTTTCATTGATATAATAAACAACAATGAAACTAGTGATAATAAATGTATTTTATTATTATAGCGCTCATATATTAGATCATTTGTACCCATTAAATATGACTTTAGTAACGATCGAACTGAAAATTCTTTTTAAATATGACAACTTAATAATATTTAATACCTAGAACATGGCAGTGGTATAATTAAACAGCTTAAACCCTGTTTATTTAACTTTTTAATTTTTTGCTCGACTTTCAAAGACTTTCTTAGATGTCTTCATTACCTGGATTGCGAACCATGTTTTTTTATTTAATGAATCTATTGCTTGACAACGGTCAATTCCAAGGCCACTGGTGGGAACGGCAAGGCCGCTCAATATTGAACGACCCTATACCCACTTGTACCAGTATGCCCCGCGCGGCAGCTGCCAAAGCGCGGTCGTCCGCGCAGGGTTCGTGGGATCTGAGCGGTGGTGAACACACAAAGAAGCATGTGAGTCATGACTTAGGCCGTCGTTGGGGACACTCAAACCGCCTTTTGTAGAGGGAAGAAAATTATTTGTAAAGCAGAGATGCAGACTCTGCAAGCGTATTCCGAACGCGGTGCAGTGCTGTAAAAAAATTCGTGCAAAGTATTTGTGATTATCGAGGGTCAGTTTGAGGGCGTCTGAGGGAGACATTTATTGAAGTTTCCTTTTTGGGCGGGTCGTAGAGAACGTGTTGCGGTCCACGATGTCGAACAGCGACCTGACTATAGTTTAAGAACAGCTGAATATTAAAGAGTCACATATACGAATAAGTATTTCAACGGTAATCTCACTATAATAACTCACAGTTAGCCCAAACCAAGCTAACTGAGCAAACCTTTATTTTAGAGATCACAAGGGATCTGTGACAAGGAAAACTTGCATGCAAACCTCCTTGCATGCAAGAGGAAGTACAGACAAGCAACAAACTTATAATACCAAGTCTGCATCGCAGAAATCGAGTGATGAATGCGCAAGGGCAATAAAATATTTGTGCATGATATGATGATTATATGCAGCTCACACACGCTGATTTAAATTCTATAGACAGCTATGGAGCTTCAAACAAAAGTTCGAAGCCGCGGCGACGACCGAACTCAATTCAGTGGATCGACTTTTTCGCTTGACAGCTTAACTGTTTGAACCGATATAATTTTGATGAATCGCAAAGTTTCGTACTTAGAAAATAGAAAAGTTTAGAGCCAGTGAAAATTTTAATATTACATTATTTGAACTTCCATTATACGTCTTGAATTTTTTATAATTGTTATATTTTCTTGTTTGCATGTATATACATCGATGGTCATGAATTCAATTGTCGCAAAGGGACAATGCAAGTTTATAGAAAGAACAAAAAAGAAAATAAAAACAATTGATTTCTTACATGCGTTTTGCGCTCTGCGACTGCCACCACACAAGCACAGCGCGAAAATTATCAGCAAAATTCCTCCTTCCTTGGAGAGTTCTACATCCAGCAGTGGACTTATGATGATAATATTTATAACTGTTCATAATATTTATTTTTTTACACATTTCTCTTTGTCGTTACGAACAAAATATATTATTATTACAAAAACTGTCAAAGCCTAGTAAATGCGTTTATCGCAAAAACGTTAGACCACGCTTTAAGCAGTGGACTGAAAGAGGCATAAAGAATATAAATATCTTCTACAATAAATTTCGTATCGCTACATTTACCATGGCAGACATAAATTAAGAGCCAAGCGTTACGCCATGCAATCGAATTCAATGGTTCACAAAAATTTAACTTAGAGAAAAGAAAGAAAAATGACAAGCCAAAAATACTCAGAGAAAATACAAAACGAAAAAGTTTGTTCGCCAATAAACACGTAGCGGCGCAGTCACCCGGCCGCGCCTCTCGAACCGTAAAACGAGGTAGCTGCTGCCGCCAAAACAGACTCGATATTTCATTGTCTTGTAGCCGAGCAGAATCCTCAACTAAAGATTATCTTCATCCCTTTTAATTTCTCGCCCGCTCTTACGTAATGCTCCCGTGTTCTTGAACACGCTTCAAACGGCTTTGTCATTCGGAACGAGCGATGCTCGTAAATTAGAAACGTCCCGATTCCCAATTCTGGGGCATTTGTGTTAACCTAGTTGAAACGATGAATAAATGTTTAGTTTGACGGGCCCGATGGCGCAGATGGTAGTGATCCTATCTTGTGCGCCTAGGGTCGTGGGTTAAATTCTCACCCAGAGCAAATATTTATATGATGATATTTGTAACAAACACAAACTGTGTCTGGGTGTTAAATATATGTATTAAAGTAGTTGCAGTCAGGTCAATGTATGAAATGTGATCATTTGTATTTAGTGTTTTGTGGTGGATAATTGAGAAGAAAGAATGTTCTATTCACACAAAATGCCAGAGTGAGTAAGCTGAATTAAATGGGTGGTATCCAGCCATCCTTTGATGTATAATCACGATTTTAACTTTTTAATTAATGTTAGAATTGTCTATAAATGGCTACCTATTAAAAGTAATTATGTTCTTCCCGTTGTTTACAGCACACAAAAGTTTTAATTGAACTGTCATTATATTTTAACATGAAGTTTTAACCATTTCAAACGATAAAGTTTATACTTGCTACTTATTTAGGTAAACGGACATCCTTTTTAGTACCATAATTATTATAGCGTAATTAGTATATAATTATGAAACCATATTTTATAATAATAATAATTTATAGTATCGCCCCTCCAGGATATTTTTCAGATGTGTTAAAATAATTACTTTTCTATGTTATCGTAACAAGCACTATATTCTATTAACATTTGTTTTAAATAATTCAGTTAGATGCTGATATGTCTCGCAGTCATCTAATTTCTCTTTTACAAAAGTAAACTTAAGGTTTTAAGTGACAAAGCTAGTCGAGGTAAAATATAAATACATTTATAAAATGTTGGCTAAACCGTGGCACGGTTAAAAACCTAATTAAGCACTTGATTGCCTTATTAAAATTCGCACATTTTTTGCCTCGAAAAGAAGAAAAAGTGTATAAACAAATAAAATTAAGCCGTACTAATACTTAGGGGTGGCACATTTATTCAAATAATGAGGTACATGTTCCTCAGCAATGAAAAACGAGTCTGTGCTTAATACTGACTTTAATTAAAATTTAAGTAAATCAGTATTAGTAGCTAACTAACTAACAGTTGTATATCGGGTCTCCTAATATCTGTTTATTTTTTTATTCAAATGTATCTAACATTTAAATAAAAGGGTACTCAACATTTTCTTAAATAGAGATGGCGCAAGATCTTGTGAAATAAAAAAACAATGTATGTTCGTTTCATTCGATCGAGAACTCGTGAAATGTCAAATGTAAATGAAATGAAAAAAGTTTTCTTCGGGGACATTCGCAATGGAGTCCCATGGGTAAAATGTATGGAATTTTGCCACTTATACCTTTTCAGCCAATCCACTACAGTGAATTTTTACACACTCTTATTTTATAAAGGGCTTTTTGTTGAACTTGTCATAAGTCTCAAAGAACTCATAATTACTTTCACTGTTTACATTTTCTTTTTTAATTCAAAACCGTGGATAAAATTTTATTTGCATATTTTATCTACATTAATATAAAAATGAATTCTTATTTCACTTGGTCACAAATCCCGCATGAACGGCTCGATCGATTCGTTAATTCCTTTAATTGTTGAGTTTCTTACTCTCAGTGAAGGGAAAATTATATAAATTTAGCGCGAAAAATATTTGTACATTATAGAAACAATGATCATAATAACTTTTTATTGCAAATGGCGTTTTACAGAACTTGCAAGTTACAGACAGTTACTTGTCCTATACTCAATTATATTGGTCGGAATTGTAAAATCTTTTTTATTTATGATTCAAATACAATATGGTATATTTTACTTAGTTTGGTCAGCTAGTCTTTAACAAACAAAAAGTACATACTACTTAGTTTTGTTTACATGCGTCGTGATTATAATATTTTTTTGTGATGTGTACTTTAGTACTTTTTTTAAACCTGTAACAGAAGCACCAAGCAGGTCCCTAGTAAATAATAATTTTCTTATTCTATTCCTTATAAGTACTCGAATTTAATGCTTAATCTATTTAAACGAATAGCATCGCGTCCGATAATCCGTATCAAATACCGCAAGCCGTTTATATCAATGAAATTATGCATCGCAAAAGATAATAAAACCGCACTGACATTAGATGAAAACCGACACAAGTTTAATAAACGTGTGAAACCGGTGCTAGCGACCTAAATAATTGTTCATTCAAACTACACATTTTGGCTCGTTAGGTACAATCTCAGTTCTAAAGGTGTATGTGAACTATTTATACGAAAATGCTTATTTTTCATTAACATCCTCATCATCAAGGCGGCCGTAGAAGGTCCAGTGCTGGACATAGGCCTCCCCAAGAAAGGGGGAATTTGCCCAGATTGCCACGTTGGGTAAGCGTGGTGGCAGTCGCAGAACATACCTTCGCGATGGGAATGCTGCTGCCCATCCCCGCCCTGTTGCATTTTAGCTTCACTGCTTCGGGTGTGGATGAATACCTATTATTATATTAAAATCTTAATTCGTACTGAATGTGAAAATATGCCTGATTGTCACACATTTAGATGTAAAATTAGTGAACTAATAATAATAATAATAATAAAATCCCACAACATCTCATGCATTGACCTGACTCCGTGGTAAGTCGCTTAAAGCACTTGTATTACGGACGCCAGACAACAGAGGAATCACAAATATACTACTTAAATACATATATTTTACACCCATACACAGAGCAAACACAAATATCATCATATAAATATTTGCTCTGGGTGGGAATCGAACCCACGACCCCTGGTGCACAAGACAGGATCACTACCATCTGCGCCATCGGGCCCGTCAAACAAACTAACACGTGATTGGCGCAAACTGTGTGTGTGATGGGTTTCTGAAGCAGTCGCGGGCGCCGGTACGCCGCCACCAGCCCGTCGGCAGTCACAGGCGTGCGCGCGGGCACACCCGCACCTTCCACTCTATAATATATCACTGAGATAAAATGCACCAAAAGTTGCAGTTTACGCTTTTAAGCGAGCGTATCCAGGCCCACCATACCGTATACAAACAAAGACGGATAAAGGAAAGGGTATCAATAGGACTTTTTATATATGCATCTTGCAAACTTTTTTATAGCTTTTTAATGATGGTGCTATATTTGTTGTCCCTGGGATCCCAAATTACCGCCCAGTATTCTATCTTACACCGTGCGTTGTATGATACTCTGGCTACGGACGTACTATCGAACGTCGACGATGTTCTTAAAATAAAACCTAACAACCTACTCGCAGTTTTTATATGCTCGTCACGTGTTTATAGAAGTCTAACTTATTATCTAAAATCACTCCTAAATCTCTTACGACGTAAACATTTTTTAAGGAAAGGTTTCTAATTATAACTATATAAAATAACACTTTTATAAATTTACATTCATAAACTTCAATTTTCAAAAGTTAAGTTAAGGATCAGTAGAAATCCTGGCGTTGATTTGTTGGTTAACTTTGAAACGCGCTGAAAGCCTCAGTCATCTCATAAACTTTCACAAACGTCTTCTACAGATTTTTCAGAACATACCTCGATTACTCGAGTCTAATTTAGTTAATTGTTTGTTTATGACAATGAAAAAACAGAAAACCATCCAATTACCATTACCCATAATTGAATTCGCTTTACGATACAAAATAAACGTTTTGTTCTGTTTGCATTTGATGCGAAACTTGTATATTTATTTAACCATTACGCTTTCATTTAAATTATTTTTCATTTATGTTTGACAAAGTCGTCAAACAAACATGCAATCCACGTTATAGTAAGCGTCGCTGCAGCCTATAGATCCTCGTAATATTACAAGGATATCACTAGCGCGTTGCCTTTTGACTTGAAATCATTATGCCACATTAACCAGTAATTTCACTGCGTCTCTCATCATTTAAGCCGGAACACAGTAATGCGAACACTGCTATTTGGCGGTAAAAATAGATGAAAGTGGGGTGAATGCAGACGACTTTTGTGTGAGATCTAACTCATGTAATTTTACACACTACATTAAAAAAAATCTAAGCATAATTTTTATTGTTATAAAGTAAATTGTAACGTTTATAATCGTCACAAGGCATAATTTTAGTATTTCGTGTAACAAAATAAATTTGATATGCATTGAAAGGCGAGCATGCTTTATGATTTTATTATGAAATACTTAAAAAATATTTTTATATTACGCAGATTTTCTAAAAGGTGATGCATGTTATAATAATTACAATAAAATTAGAGTTAAGAGCTGAATTCGTGAAAGCATATTACATTACACAGTTGTAGTATGCAAGCATTCAATTCAATGTTGACTATAACTTGACAGCCGTACGTTTGGACAAACATCTTAAACTAGTTTTAATGACGTTAAGGCAACGATGGCTTGAAATAGTTTTGTATTCCTATAAACTTTCAGAGACTCTCTTAGATTACGTGAAGAGGTAAAGCCACATGAATACATACGTTATTGCTTTACTGACTTCAACGAAACTTTTTTTAATATACGGTTCCTGTGGGAAACCATTGTTTTATATTGTCGCGTAGAGTACTTTATCTAAGTGTTTTCAGGATACAAAGTAGCCTATTATCTATTTTGCTGAGCTGCCATTATGCAAAAAGTCATGACATCAAGATCCGTTTGTTTATTGCTATTAAATAAATGTGAAATAAAATAAACAAACAAGGCTTTAGAAATTTATTTTTATAAGAATAAATACAATATAAATTCACAACCGTTCCAAAAATACATCCGTTCAGTTATCCAATAAAGCAATTTAGCCAATGACACGTACCGAGACTGAAGCATTATAAAAATGATGAATGTAAAATATTTTTATATGAGGCCTGTAAACATGAAATATGTAAACCTTTTGCTTTGATCATTTTTGCCTTTGTGTTCTAGATAGAACAAATCTATCAGGCTTATTTTGATGAAAAGTTCGGTATGGAAGAAAATAATAATATAGGGATTACTAAAGCAGAGTGTACATATATATGGGAGTTATATATTGATAATATTACTATAATATTAACATATGGTAAAAGTACAAACGGTCACTGCAAGTAAAGAAGTTTTAAAGTACAAATTTTAGAGTATATTTTTAAACGTGCACTTCACAGAAGATAATTTAATTTCTTTTTTTGTAAGTCGTCCATTACTATCTCCCGTTAAAAGCTGTCTAAACAGCGAAACAGATCTTGATGAAAATTTGCACAAGGATAAAATAAAGTAAGTATTTACACAACATCTCATACATCATGGTAAGTTTCTTAGAGCATTTGTGTTAATGACATCAATCAATATAGGAATCACAAAGATAATACTTAAATACATATTTTAATACCCAGACACAGGACAAACACAAATGTTATCATATAAATATTTGTCCTGGGTGGGAGTCGGTCCCATGATCCCTGGCGCATATGATTGCTATCATCACTACCATCTGCGCCATCGCTATATCCCGAGGGATATACAGTATAGAGTAAAGTCTAAGCCGACAAAGTCACATGCAGATGTTAGTCTAACCAAAAAACTGTAGAGTCAGCAGTCTCTTAGACTGGCAATAATAATCCGGGTGATGGCGACCGGTCACCGTAGTCTGTAAACGCACGCGATATCTAATTGGGGTCACCATTCTTGCAATGGATATTATTTCACATTACCTAGTGATCTCAAAGCCTTTTGTGCATGTAGAGAGACAGCAGCTATACAAGAACTGCTGTTTTGTGGTACTGGCTCAGGAACAGTTCAGTTGCTTAGAGGCAGAAATAAGTGAAACTGACGTGTTTAAAATAGTAATATTACTTTTTAACAACTTTAAAACACGGTTTCTTTTAACGGTCACGGTTTCACTCTAGAAAACCATTTTTGCATAGTAACCAAAACATCAAACAAAACATGAATAAGTTAAATAAATAACATCACGATTAAAAGCCCTGAAAATGTTGTAGTAATCCACGCATAAATAAAAAATAAATACAGGTTTAAAATATTCAAAAAAAGAATTGACAAAAGTCGCCTTTAGCTCTAAAAATATACATTATGTCATTACTAAAACAAATTGCTATATATATGGAAAAAATAGATCATATTTCTTGATATGATCTTGATCACTAAACTGTAGTCACCCAAAAACACTTAATAATGTAATATATCCAAAATGGAACGCCACTTGTTATTACGGTCGGCTAGCCAAAGCCGCAATTGCAGCACTTTTGTGAGTAACACGCTCGTATGTAACGCGTGTGAACAGGGCGCAATATTACTACCTCAAGCGTGAATTCATGAAATTAAGCAACAGCTGGTAGCTTATTAAATAGCGATTGAAAGCCACACCGCAAATTACGGCCAATGTGATTTTCAGTGGAATTCGCCACAAATAATTATTCAGACTAACTTTTAATACATGAATAAGCCAGAATTAATGCCTTCTTCTATAAGCTAGGCCTCATAATGGAAAATAAAATATATTTATTTATTTAGTAAATACTTTTCATCTTCTTTTTTCATTTAAATTTAAATATATATATAGTTAAATATATTTATAGTTTTTTATTATCTTTAATAAAAAATGCAGCATTTTTCAATGCACATAACCTCTTAAGTAATTAACGCTAAGCTCCTTAAATAAATAAACTCACGGCTACTCTCAGTATACGTATAGTATTAAATATGTTATAAAAACAATTTTTGTCCTTCTGCTCCTTAGGCCAGGTCTGTGCCACAGCTGTGTACAGCTCATGGGAAGCTTACGGGATTTTTTTACCACCGTTTTTCTTATGTTCACATGTTCCTTTCTGGCTTTTTGAATTAATCCGTAGAAAGTCTCATTTTAAACGCCTCGTTTCCTGACAGTTTGTTAAGGTAAGTTATGTTTTAATTATGTATAAATATAAAATAATAAATTAATCCAAAAATAGTTACATGCTTATTTTATTTAATTGCAACTCTGAAGCCTGCGTTAGTAATAATATATACATATAAATGGTAAATAAGAATGCACAAAGTCGCCTTTAATGGAAAAATATAGTATGTTAATAATAAATAAGTAAATATTTATGTGCGATATATACTTTTGTAACATAACATACTTTTAATAACTCATACTTTTTTGAATTCAATTATATTTTATTGTTTACCCGCTGGCGATCATCGGAAATGATTAATTCGCCATTTTGCCAAATGACCTACTTGGCCTGATTAAGCTTTATTAATTATGCTTAATATTGTGTACAATTTACGTTATATAAGGTATTTCTGCAATGTATGTATATATATTATTGACTTTTGTGCATACTTTCAAGGTTTAGGTAGTGGCCTGAGAAATTCCCAAGATATTTCCTTTCTATGTAATGGAATACATGTATAAATACTAAACTCGCCATAAACTTTTTGGGATCTACAAATAGTTTGTGTTTCCTTCAACTCTTCCCAAACCCCTATTATTAGGCTTAAACACGTGCGATTCCTACTAAACAATTTGTAAGAACACAGCTTATGAGTTCATATAGGTAATAACTATTTCAACATTTTTGACATTTGAGGTTAAGCTAAACCGCTTTTAAATAAGATCAAATATAAACTATTAGTTAATCGCATAAAATCGTAAAGTATTTCCGGAGTGTACCTGCCCCCGCTTGGTACACAATCACACAAGTGTTATTTAAAATCAAATTAACCCCTGTAATTCACAGCATGTTCAAGAGTTTTTGAAATTACAGTGGACATACGGCGATTTATTAATAGAAGAAGTTACAGTTATATAAAACGGCCTTTTTAGACGATATATTTAACTAGATAAAAGTTAAGCCATTGATTCCTAAAACCCCAGAAGATACTTAGTGTCTGTAGATAAGTATAAATCATTGAAGGTAAAGTACTCTAAGCTATATACATTATGGTATATACACTTAGAACATATAAAAATAATCTTAAAACAAAATGCTTATCGCTATTAGTAAAACATTTTTCTATTTCATTAGTCAACCGAATTGATGTTAAAAATAAATTAATTTACTTCAGTTTGACATATAACATATTCTAACAAGTAAAAATCTACAACTAAAAATAATTACAAAAAAATGTCAAGTTCTTTTTTAATAATTGAATATTTTCCATACATAAAACCTTTAACGTAAGTAAAAATCAGTTTTCTACTAAGAAAGGACGCCTTATTGTTCTGCGGTAACTCTTAACGTTTTTTGTTACTAGAAGAGTTTCGTATTTTTGTAATAAATAATCTCATAGAGATGTGGATAAGAACAAACACAAAATCACGGATTATTGCGTCTTTCTAATACATTTATAATTGACGGGGATGGAGCTGACAGGTGGACACTGTACCAGGCCAGAGAGTGCGATTAATTAATCCACTCAGTACCAATACACACACAACAATTAGTTTTACCACGGTTTTTATAAAATTTCGCTGACTTTATATAATTCTAATTAAATAATAATGTATTTATAGAAAATCTTATCCAAAAATAGAACATCAATATAAGACACGTTTTTCTTCACAGATTAAACTTTTTTATTATCATTGTAAATAATCGGAATTTCCTCTGGAAATGGAATTCAATATCAGTTATAAATTAGCAAAAAATTATCAATAATAAATGTTCTTAAAAGGGAACTTCTGTTCATGCTCGTTTGTTGACCCAACATAACAAACTTTGACATGGGCTACTTTCAAAACATGACAAAGGTGAATTTGCTTTAATCAGCATTAAGTCGCTAAAATCGCTTTTATTCCAAAAAATTATGAAAATACATGAAAGAATTAATATGGAAATACAAAGATAAAGCTTTAAAGGTATCTTTAACATAATGAAACCATTAATTGACAAGAAAAATATATTCACACAACATCTCATATATTGACCTGACTCCGAAATAAGTTTCTTAAAGCACGCGTCATCATGCGTTACAGACTCACAAATCATATCAATAACAAATATAATACATCATCATATCATAAATATACCAGCCATTAAAAGTTCACTGTCGGACATAAGCCTCCCCAAGAAAGAGGCTATGTTGCCCATAATTGCCGCGCTGGGCAAGCGTGTTGGCAATCGCAGAGCGCAGCTTTCGCGACGGGGAAGCTGCTGCCCATCCCCGCCCTGTACATTTCAGCTGACTTTTTTGCATAAATATACCGCCATCTGTCGGTTCTGGTACCTTTGCCGCCTTTTACGACACCTAGTACAGGGGGAGGTACTATTCTACTCTAGCGGTACCTCACGGCTAAATAATACCATTTATGATACATAAATATAATACATAAATACATATATTTACCATCTGGACACAAAACAAACACAAATATCATAATGATTGCAAAAGAAAATTTTAATTAACCTTTTTATAGGTGCTCTATCCGTTTACATAATTATGTACAGTGCCATAGACTAGGTATAGATGCTCGCTCGTTATCGGAACAACGATATCATTGTAGTCTTACAAACCCTCTGATTTAGGGATCTTTTATCAAAACACTTTGTAATTCCAATGCCTCTTTCACCCTTTAATCCGGACCACAGCATTGCGATAACTGCTTTAGGCTCATACTGCTATATGTGAAAAATACAGGACTTATCAAGTTGACAAGCTTGTATATCAAATATGTCCTAAATCTAATCATGATCACACCAGCCGCAGAAAGTCCACTGGACATAGGCCTTCCCAAGAATGGGGGATTTACCCATAATTGCCACATTTAGCAGGCGTAGTAGCAATCGCAGAGCGTAGCTTTAGGATATTAATGCTTTCACCTATCCCTACCCTGTTGTATTTGAACGGCGCTGTTTCGGATGGATGTACTATACTGTCAGTTCCGGTACCTTAGTCGCCTCTTACGACACCTGGTACAGAGGGAAGTACTGGTGTAATGCCGGTACTCCACGGCTACCAGGTCTAATGTAAAACTGCAAATCTCGAACGATTTTAGAAGTTACCTATCCTATAAGTATACGAGTCTAAGTCAAAGCATTAGAAAATAACAGCTACAATCA
Source organism: Heortia vitessoides (assembly GCA_020976665.1). Classification (NCBI taxonomy): domain Eukaryota; kingdom Metazoa; phylum Arthropoda; class Insecta; order Lepidoptera; family Crambidae; genus Heortia; species Heortia vitessoides. Next base: position 7,329,049 of record JACJUM010000875.1, read on the forward strand.
CTTATCATTATATTTTAATGAAAACATAAATAATGAAATGTCAAATTGTGAAATTACCAATATTAAATCTCTTGCAAGTAACAAGCTCAGAGGACGAAAATAAATAAATCATTAATCAGATTATTATATGATTTTGTACATTTTATTACAGCAACATTTTATTAAAATTATCTCAGATCGGACTGACAACGACTGTTAAGTATCATACAAATTAAATTTAAAATATTTCATTACATATCTACTCGCTCATTCTACCGTCACATCAGTGAAATAAAACAGCAAACAAGAAAAGTTTTTATTTCATTCGCGAAAATGAAAACGTAAGAAGAATATAAACGAGCCATCAGCCGCGATACTTTTTAAAATATCATTTTGTTGTGGAGAGAGAAATATCTCGCAGCAAATAACGTGAACTAATTGGCGTGGAATCCATTATACCCGTTAGGCGATTATACCGGCCGTAGAGCGAGCTTGCCGAACAAGAAAAAGAAGCTTAATAGCCCATGAAAATGACTTTTAACAGATTTATTAAAGGAAATAATTTCCGCGGCGTCCTAAGAATGATTAATGAAAAGCTTCCTCGTTTTATATTTTTTTGTCAAGTATCATTCCGTAGTACGTCAGTAGTATTCAGGTTTCTGTTTAGGGGTGAATAGAATAGGGTTAGTGTGACCAAAATTCGTGTTAATGAGGCAGTGTGAAACGGGTCGGCCTGACGCGTCAGTGTGCAGCTGACTCTATAGCGTTTCAGTTTCAGTCGGCTCTCGAACCTTAGTCGGCAACCGGGAGACGCGCGGGAAGGCCGCGTACTGCAGCTCCCTGCCGCGAGCCGAGTGTACGTCTCGCGGACGAATACCTTAACCCAACCTTGAAACATTGTGAAGTTACAACCCGCACTTTATGAGATTACAATACATATTAAACGGCGCGCCGCACTGGTGAGTGAAATGACACGTGAAACATGCAAGCCTGCTCTAAACGGCAATCGAAACGCTGGTGTACCTAAACACAATTCGCGCTATTATCTATACACGACTACATGAATCTGTGTTATGAAATTTGATTGCTTTTAACTGTAGTTATGGTTAGTTGAAAAAATCATGGTGATAATTTGAAAATGCAAGCTAACAAAAATCTATTTTCGCTAAGCAAATATTAAAACTTGCTTTGTTCAACATTGCATTTCGTTTTCTATTTGAATCAGTCTTTTAAAATAAATACATAGCGCAGATTTGAACGCGGTGTGATTTACATATCCTTATATTTATGACTAGCAAAGATATAATTAACGCCTGTATAAAATGTAACCACAGTAATCGTTTGAAGTTCCTACCTATATTATGAGAGATTAAAACTACGAATGTAGCATAAATTTGGTATTATATATTTTCAGTACTGCATTATACATGGTTTATTGATATTTTCCGTTTGAATGAAAAATACAAATGTGTTCTTACATTTAATGAATATTTCAAATGTGATTATTGGGTTATGTGCTGTGTCTATTACGAGTTAAGTTATTTAAGTCAAGGCCTTTAATAGGCTTCATTATGGTAGCCCAAACATACGAAACTTTTTTAATAAACGGCTCCTGTAATGCACCCTCCACTTTCGACCCGTATTCAGATAAAGCCAGACTTTGTGTGAGACAGACGACCCCGGCTTTGCGATTACAAAATCAGAAGTCCTTTATCAATAAATACAGTTGTTCTATATATAAGAGGACAAATGTAGTCTAAGTATACATGGTATATAACCCATTTTATGGAGATGATGAATCAAATATTTAAAAGTTTTAGTAGAGTCTCGCACCAACAATATTCCTCGTGAGTAAAAATAGTAATTCAAAAGTAAAGAATTTTAGTACGTTATAAAACAATCAAAAGAACTATTATTGTGTACCTCCAAGCATATTGAAATACCAGCGTGTCAAAATTTGACATGAAAAGTGTTCTACTTAACTTACTATTGTTGCATACGATCATGGTATATATATGTAATCGATATTCCAATTAGTTCATCAAATATCAGGCGTGGTACGTCCACTACTGGGTATATACCTAAGAGCTAGATAGTCAGGTCATGTGAATACGTGGGTAGGTATCCTACCGTTACGCCTGCCGGTGTGTGGCCTCCAATCCAGAACCGTAAGGCCCATCGGCTGTCGATTCACACTTTGGCATTTGGTGCTTAACAAGCATGATAACATAATATTTTCGATTGGTGTTATCGTACCTTGTGCTCTTCAAGGAATACCCCCCGTGCCTTAACCTGATATGTGATTTTATACTTAATAATCACCACAGTAAAGTACATATTTAAAGAAACAGCACTTTGTCTGCTAGTTCGCCTTCTACCTAGTAGTATATTAGCGGATACATATTAGCGGATATGGAACCAAATAAGTTTACACCAAAGCACTGAAAACTATTTACTTAAGGTAGACCTCATACAAAGTTTGTACCAAACAGCAATGTTCGTAATATTGTGAATTGTGTTCCGGTTTAAATGGTGAGAGAGGCCATATAATTACTGGGTAATGTACGTTAACATAACATCGTCAAGTCTTACTAACACTAAACTGAACTAAAAAACGCGGGCTGTATGCTTGCTTGTCGACAAATTCATAAAAAAGATTAATCCTGTAGTCTCACAGTCACGCTGCTTGCATTTTATTATTCTCCTTTTCAAACTAGACCATTAGACCTTAACCAGATTATATGCACTCTAACAAACTATTTACACATACGTTTGTAAATGAAATATAATATTTTGAAAATAACCGACAGGTTACTCACAAGCATTTTGCTACCTACCCTTTTGAGTGAGTGTCGTGGTCGTTCTTGCAAGTGCTTTGATGCGAATTTTGCTTTGTGGCGGCGCCTGACTTTTAGTTTTTGTGTTTTATGTGACAAACGTTTTCAATAAAAATCCAACTTCCTATTTTTTTTTGTTATGACTTTGTTTTGAGTGATATGAAAAATGCAAGATGAAATTTCTTTTTATATTCAGATTTTATATAGCCAGGTGTCGTAAGAGGTAACTAAGGTACCGAAACCAACAGATAGCGGTACATCCATCCAAAACAGCGCAGCATAAATGCTACAGACTGGGGATGGGTAGCAGCATCCTCGTTGCGAATTGCGCTTTGCGACTGCCACCTCGCTGGCCCAGCTTGGTGAGGTGGCTAATATGATAGTCCAAAAATTAAAAATATAGCGCATAGCTTAATTTAAAAAAAAATAATTTATAAACTTATTACTTGCAGATTTTGAATGCCCGCAACAAATCTACTAGATGAATAAACATTATTTCAGACAAGCTACGCCCGCGATAAATTGTAGAAATTTCATTCGCCTCTATTACGTCGTTAAGGGATGATTTTCAAAAAATATTTTGCTCGTTTTCCCTGACTCTTAATGAATAACCTTTATTCGGAATTTCATTCGAATAACTTTAAAAAAAGCAAACTTTGCACCCCCGTTTTACGCCTTTAAGGGGCAAATTTATCAAACATTTTAAATTTCTAACTCTTATAGTTTAGGCCCTGCGTTGTAATGTCAGTCAGTCAGTTTCTGCTTTTATATGTATATATAAAACTACACTAATAGGATTGTAAAACTACTTTAAAACTTGTTTAGGCTACTATGCAGCAACCGTTCTCAAGATTGACAAAATGTTGTGCCGGGATCGAAAAGTTTACTATTACTACCCTTACAAATTTTTATCCAAAGATACTTAGCAATATTATGGAAATTAAAAAAGATCCCAATTTCAATCTCGAGAACGGTCGCCGGAAAATACATGAAACATTAACCATAAAATATATTTAGTTAATAAACCGAACAGCAGTTAAAAGTTAGGGCAAAAAAATAGGCGAAGTAGAAGAGATAATACTTCTTACTTGCTAACAGGCTGAAACTAATAGTTACTAGCATTACATATCATGAGATGAAATATATGTACGAGTGTGTAGCCTCGATGGAAGAGATTGAAACTTTTCGTGATGCACTTCCATAATTGAATTGCATTTAGCCGCTTTATGCCATAGTATCGATCCGAGTAACAGTTTGTTTAGCCTTTTTACCGGAAAGTTGGGAGCGAGCCGGACTTTACGGCTACAAATTCGTGTCGAGTAGAGTAGTATTCGTATTGACTTTATTAGTCTTCTGTTTTTGTTGCACATAAAAAATATTTAAGACAAATAACAAGATAACTAACTGGAGTATTTAGAATCATGCGACATTTGAGTAGTTGAGTTCGACCCTGCTTGAAATTATATCGACTTCACCGACAGCATGCTTTATCCTTTACTTGGCTGATCTCAAATAATCTCCTGTGTTCTTACTGTGAATCTCATTAGGTCATTTATTTACATAATTAATAGTAATAATAATTTATTAATCTACTCTACCTTAATAAAAACCACAATAGATTACACTGCTAGGTCAAATCGACGGCAGCCGTACTAGTATAAACTGCGTTACAGTTGTAACGCAATTTATTTGTACCGCTGTATTAAACATGATTCTAGATGCAATTCATTACGTTCATACTTGCTGGTATTGATATCTATCAATGTGGTCTACATGAATAAAGTAAAATCTTAATACTTTATGATTGGACCCTTTACACCAATCTACGGAGTGACTAATGTTTAACATAAGGCAGGATTAACTTTTCTAACTTGGGCCCCTTCACCCGGAGGCCAGGAAAAATCTCCCTAAAGTTTGTTTTGGGTCTCCGAGGCGCACGGAGTTTACTAAGATTTGTCGCTAATGTTCAAAAAAATAGAAAACAATTTATAAACGCGCTTTCAAATATTCTGTTTGCAGTTTTAATCTTATGTTGTGTCCCCAGATAAAAGACTCAATTAAAAATGGGTGAATTTGGCCGTTAAAAGCTTCGTTGTATACAGAACGGTTTTCTGTTAAAGATCAAAAGATTTTTTAATGGAAAATACAATTAGTACAAGAAAATTACAAGCAGCGTTTTTTAAAATTAATTATTTATCTTTCTGAATACGTTATAAAATACGATTGTTGTCCTTTTCTAAATATAGTGGACCCCCGGTAGTCCGACAAACATTTTGCAGGGCAGTGTCGAACTATCGAATTCTTCGGATTAGAGAGTACTGTCTAAGACCCCCTATAGTCCGGAATTTTTTACAAAAGAGTACCTTGTAATCCGACAAATTACAGATCCAATGATAAGATTCTTTATACATATTATATATACATATGTATATATATGTAGGTACTCTGAAGTACAAATCATACTTGTAGACCATCGGATTACAGGGGGTGCCGGATTAGACAGTCCACTACAATGAGTCCAATCTCGTAGGTTGCAAATTTCACAAATAAACAAAAATCCATATATATAACACAGTTTTTTGACATTTCGTAATATTATGGTAAATTATTATTTGGTCTAGTTTAACCCATTTTCGTTCCATTCCAACCTATATAGCGTCAGACTGTATGATTGTTTTAATAAACTAATTAAATGTGAATGCTACATGTGTCCAGTTACGTACTTTTAAATATACTCGGTATATTAAACATGTCATGTCTATCATTAGGTTAATTGATTACGGCGCCGTTCGTGACACAATATGGACAGACTATTAACCGATTAATTTTGCGCAAAGTTCTATCAGAATATTTAAATCGATTAGTTTCTCATGACGTTACGTTTACCAAAGACAAAATAGAATATACAACGCAGTTTTTTAACACTTTATAATTCATTGAGATGAATGCTCCTTATAATAAACTAGCCACTGTCATCATTATCAGCACACCAGTCGTACAACGTCCACTGCTGGACATAGGCCTCCTAAAGAAAGAGGGAATTTGCCTAGAATTGCCGCGTTGGGCATGCGTGATTGTAATCGCAGGGCGTAGCTTTGCGACCGGGATTCTGCTGCCCATCCACGCTTGCCAGTTCGATACCTGGTACATGGAGAAGTACTATTTTACTCTGCCCGTTCCAGATTGTCAATAAGTGAATCAATATTAATTTTTACCTATAGTCCATAAAAGCTGGGTAAAATAATACCCATATATATATATTACCATTTCCAAATTTTTAACAAGTCGTTGCCACATTCCGAGTTCTTAATAGGTCTTTGATGCTATTTGAAAAAACCCGTTTCGTGCTTCTTACTAATATGTTCATATTCAACACTTATATGTTGAATATGAATGAATGAATGAATGAATATTAGTTGTACTCAGTCAAAATTAGGATTGAACACCTAATATATTTGTTATACTCCTTTAAATGTAGCTTGATTATATTGACAGATGTCAATGTATAATCGTCTCTATAAAATAAACCTAAATGTAAAGCAAACAAGAATAATTTAAAAACACGTTGGTATGACAGCTGACATTCTAATAATATTTAAAGTATAACAAATATATCAGATGTTCATTCTTAATTTTGAGTAAGCAAAACTAACACTATCATATCCAAATTATAAAAATAATCAAGAAAACTGTTTTTTTCAAACACCATCGAAGATCTATGGTTAAATGTTTTAGTCGTGTCATCTTTGTTGTTCACTTTTGAACAACTTCTGCTATTTAAATGTCGTTGGTCTTTGAGTTTCTCTGTGATTTTCCACTAAAATACACATACAAAATGGACACAGTAAACTGGAAAATTATTACAATTTGTTAGATAAGAAATTTTCTGTATTTGTATCCACTAAATGCAATGATTTTATTAAGCAGCTCTACAGTCTCAGCTACATCAAATAGTTGATGAGATACGTACAAAAAATGCACTTTCACAGCTTTTAACTGTTTATTTAACTAATTTTATTTTGTTTGACATAACGATTACCTTACGGAATTGAGTAGCCGATGGATGTTTTTCATATTTTATTTTAAAAAATTCCTTCATTTATATTTTTAGGTCTGGCAACCTGACACACTCGTATTAGTTAGCAAATATTGGCCTGCTGATTTCTTAATTTGTTGATTGTTGTCGTTGATTGGGCTGTCTATTTGGTTCTAGGTAATTTCACTACCTCTATGTTTTATAAAGAACCCAAAGAATGATAATGTACCGATTCTATCTTCGCATAGAAATATTTATCTACTATAAGAAAAAGAGGAACACAATAAAATAAACCACGTCTCAAATCCGTCTAAAAGTACTTTTACTCGTATTGTGTGAGTAACTACCCAATGGCGCTTACAGTGTTCCTATTTTGTGCATCAAAGGTCGTGAGTTTGATCCCCATCCAAGACAAATATTTAAATGATGAATATCTATGTTTGTTCTGTGTCAATGTGTTAATATTTATTTAATTGTTATGTTTAGAATTTCCTCTGTAATCTGATAACACATATATTTTATCTCATGTCGATGTATGAGGTAATGTGTAAATTTATTATTATTAAATGTTAGAACAAAATCATACAGAAATATTTAGGTTAAAGTTAAAAAATAGCTTCTTTTTCAATATCGCTCTACATAAGTTTTGGTTTTATTTTATTTTAAGGGTCCTACGACAAACATGGCTTATAAGATATTTATAGATTTCTACCATCATTAGCACACGCTACAACACACCTTTGGAATACGTGGATGATATCTATGGCAGAAGACGTATTTAACGAGTTTAGAACTTTTTTAACCAACTGACTGCTTAATCTTCTGATAGCAGGCTTTTATTCTATTGAAATTATATGCAATGTATTATGATTTGTGTGTGTGTGTGTGTGTGTTTGTGTGAATTCCTTATACATACTAGTATTTTAAGTAGCAGATTAATTCTGGGCTTCTATGGTAATTTATTTGTTACTAGAAAGGCTCTGCCTCTTCGCCCACGGTAATGACGGGCCCGTCATGGCGCAAATGGTAGTAATTCCATCAGGGTTCGATCCCCATATAGGGCAAAAAGAATTATGAATATGTATGTTTGTCCTGTGTCTGGGTGTTGTATATGTATTTAAAAATTATAATATCCTCTGTTGTATGATTTCCGAAACACAAGTGCTTTTAGTGACTTCTTTTGAAGTCATCGCAAAGTATCAAATTTGCTCATAAGGTAAAAAGTATTTTTTGATCATATCATATTTATATACACTTTTGCCTTTCTGTAATTTCATATTAGTTTACATAAAGGCACATAAAAACATACGGCTTCTTTGGTAGCCAACTTTTTAAGACTCATTCATCACTCAACACCTCACTTGCTCGTAAAAACGAATATTTATCGCACAGACACACTTATATCTCCTTTAGGCTGATATTCTATTACTTTAGAAAGATAAAATGTGTCTCGCTTTCAATTTACCCATACATGTTCCGAAAATATGAAGATAACACATAAAACCAGCCCATATTAGCTAATCCGCTTACGCAGCACATGTAATAACATTAGGTATGCCAAGATTTCTAATGGGATTTTGATAAGATTAGATAAAGGTATCATATATCACTGACATATGACACCTTCATTACCTTCAATACTTTCATACAAAGATATCTAAAACTGACATAATGTCAGTTTTAGATATCTCATATCAGTTGTATATAAAATTACGTGTCACTGTGTTGGTCCAAAATGGATTTCTTAAGTACGGAACCGATTTTCATTAGTTCTTGCTTGCTGTGTGCTTGCTTGTGATTAAGAGATAAAATTTACATCTCAATTTATAGTCGCAATTTTTTTCTGATTGGAGGTTCATATTTATTTAGGATGGAACAACATCTGTCGGGTCAGCTAGTATTGTTTAATTGTACGTATTAGCTCTTATTTATTTGCTTTACCTGTGTAACCATTTCTATGTAACCATATCTGGGATAGTTTATTATCCATTTCCAAATTTATTAATACATTTCCAAAGCGATACAAGTGTACGTAGTATTTTTGTTGTATAACAAAACTGAAAAACAACTAGTGGTACTTTATAGGGTCTCTAATTATCGCAAAAATGTCACTAGCGTGTCGCCAACCTCATGATGATGTAACATTTATACATTACCCAGTCATTTCATTGATTCTCCCACCTTTCGAACTGGAACACAGTAGTTACGTAGAACGAGTATTATATTATCGATTGTCGATAGAAATGCGAGTAGATGACAGTGTAGTGCCCAGGGAGACATTTACAAAACGTTAGAATTTATTTTGAAAATTGAAATTTTTTATTCATTCTTATATTTTATATGGGTGGTATTGATCCTTTCTTAAAACTTATTTAGGATGTGGAACCTTTTTTCTATACCGCTGTATATAGTGATTACCTATCCAAAAAAACCTAATGCCGTGCAAAGAACTGTTAGAGTGCGATTAAACATTAAACGATCATAAGAGTATTATATCCAAAAATAAAAAACAAAATACTATTCTTAGCGGTAAAGCTAAATAAAATGAGATTGTAATTCGATCAAATATCAATTTTCTTATATTTCTTATCTTATACATCTTGTCCAAAAAGGTAGAACGCCATTAACAGCCATTATATCAGTCGTCCCACTGTTGGGCATAGGCACCCCCAGAAAGGTGGAATTTCACCCATAATCATCGCGCTGAATTGACGTGTTGGCAATCGTAGAGGCTTGTTGAATTTGAGCTACACTCTTTCGAGTGGATTTACAATCATCCGTCGGTTTCGGTATATCAGTCGCCTTATATGGACTCCTGGTACAAAGTGGAGATACAATTCTACTCTGCCAGCACTCTATAACATAAAACTTAAACAGTTAATTATTATTTATATCAGAGCATTTATTTTTTCCAGGGTGAGCAAAAATGACGCGGTCCACGACGTCAGATCCGCTTCGCCTGGTGGAGAGGTTCCCAAGTACCAGTCCTACCCCAACGCCCACGCCGGCCAGCACCGTCGCCAATGGGCCCAAGCCCAGCGCCAATGGCAGCAAAAGACCGACGCCAATCATCATCTACCCTACAGGTTGTCTGAACAATTCTGTTTTTAATTTAGCTCACTAAAGCAATAATAGATCTCAAACAAAGGTCATCTGCATTGGTACAAGTACACGACCGAACAAAGGTGGTTAGCATGGAAATTTAAAGCAAAGTATATTATTCCGGAATCGCTGAAATAAAACGTAAATTTGTTTAACTGTTATATATATATATATATAAATGCACAATAAAATTAGTTAAATTAAATGTAATAATAAAAAAATTTACAGTATAGTTAGTAAAATATTGTGAATCAGTCAATTTTGTTGGATGGACTGATGATACAGTGATTGATCAATGCTATGTAAGTAGTGGTTGTAGGTATATAAGATTCTAAGTTCAATAAAAAATGCTGAAATTTGGTCCTTATTCACTATTGCTACAAACATGGTATTGAAGTATTACTAACGATATATTCAACACGTCAACGGCTGGACCGAGCTCGTGAACCACTTTGGTTTAAAAATTACCCCCAGACTACTACAGACAAACAAAAGACACAAAGTTCGAGACAAGTCTTCTAACTAGCACATATTATATATATAATGTATCCCTCTTGACCAGTTTATCTACAACCAGTAGAATTTGATATTCAAACTTAGAAATAGCGACCGTTATAACCTGCCTCTGGGACACGTGCTCACCGTTAAACCGAAGTTTAAAAAAAGCCACCTGTCACAATGTGAATTTAATATTTCAATTCTCTTTTGAATTAAATACCAACCATGTCCAAAGTATAATAATAAATTATAAAATAAAATGATTGCAAAACAAAATAAAATAGAAAAAGGTTTAAAAGAAAATAAAACACAAATAGAGGTTTCCAAAATGAAATCATATATAAATGCAACAGCAGCAATGTGTGACGGCAATAACTTGTGTATGGTTTATTACAGCATCGCCATTTACATCGAGTCGTACAGATAGTACAAACGTGGTTTAAGCACAAATGGTAGATAACATAATACGTTTCTGGAATAATCAAACCGAGCACAAGGTCTGTTTTGAAATCCCATATAGATTCTATACTATTGTCCTATTTACGTAACTGCTTTCAAGTGATCTTTAGCTCCGTGACGAAGATCGAAATTGAAAACATTACCCTCGGTTTGAATTTAAGGGTCCCTTTTTTATATATCTACATATAAGAATAGATAATTACAAAAAAGCATGTAAACTAGCTGTGTACATTGAGTTAACGTTACTATTATTGATATCGTCGAATAACCTACAACGAGAATATCATTAAAATTCTCCAATAGCACTCAGTTTGATAGGTATGTTTTATGTACTACATTTCATGACAGTTCGTGTTCCCTGAGAGCCAATAATACCAGTGTTCCAAATTGAAAAAGACATCTGTTCGTTTTCCTTTAAGCAAGCCTTTGTTTTATTAGTGTTTCACCATAATTTGTTTTTTGTTTTGTGTTACAACTCTTTTTCTTCCCTAGACCATAAAATGTTCCGCCCCGCGAGCCCCATTATTCCGATGTTTTGATATCGGAGCCATATTAACTTGGCACGAACGTTCTTTGTTGAAATTTGAATTGCACTGCGTTATAGAGGGACTCTCTTTTGTTTTCGAAATTTTGTTTTATTTTTATTGTTGCTAGTTAAAATCTGTGAAAGAAACAATTATTTTACTATAATAGAATTATTAATTGTGCTCCTAGGTGGTTTTTTTTTAAATATAACATATGAATAACTTTACCTTAGAAAAAGAAATTCCATCCAAACGTTTTAAAAATGTTTGACATGACAGTGTTGATTCTTTAAATATCAAAAGGTACATATCACAAGTTTTAAGAGCAAAAGTTGCAATTTTAAGGGATGAAGGATAGGATATATATATATATTCTAAAAGAGAAATAGCACTTCAAATTGACGTTTCCTAATTCTGTTTCGGGACCACGTTGGCAAGACGTAGCGGTAAAGAACGGCCATATCGTCTAGCGATGAGGTGTCATTTTGGGACAGTATAATGATTGGCGCTAACACGCCTATGACCCCATATCGAGGCTCAATGACTTGTTAGACCATTTATTACAACTCAAGGGCACCAATTCGTAATTTGACATCGAACTCAACAAGTCAATGCTACTCTTCTAGAATACATCACAAGGTTAGACTGGGCTGCCGATTCGCTTTACTTAAACCCGATAGAGCACGCGAGGGACGCTCTAAACCGTCAGCCACATCTCCAGACACTGCCAGAGATGAGTGAAGCCACTAAAGTGGCTTGACGAGACATGCTGGATAATTTGAACATCAGCATGCTCAGGAGAATATCCACATGGGGAAGAGCCACAAAAGGAGTAGTCTTGTACTTAAATAAAACCCTTTCTTAAAAGATTTTGTAAATTTGGATAACCCCTTATTTTTTTAACTTGACCCCCTATTTAAATTTCAGCTACATTTATGATACAATAGGATAAATTAATTCATTATTTATTAGTCATAATAAATAATGAATAATCATATTTCATTTAATCCATTTACCATTCACGCTATTTTAAATAGTCAATTAAATAATTATAAATAAGTAATAATAATAACAATTATATTTCTAATAAGGAAGTAATTAAATGTATAATTATATAGGTAATACAGACAGCTCTTACTACCCCAATGGTCATAAAATTCATCTAGCACATAGATAGGTCACCAGATATGTCTTAAGACTAAGTTTACTGCGACATTATGCGATGCAAAAGAAACATGTCGGCGCTACCAAACCATTGTCTTAAAGAGAGAAATTAAGCCAATTCGATCCAAAGCAGTTTTATCGTTGACATAATCTTATAACGCAAAAGTAAGCTTAGGAAATAAGCTTATTTTCAACATATTTCTTGAATTTATACAGACACTAGGCTATTATCCTACTTGGATTTTTATTGTAAAAGCTCACACAATTACCCTGAATGAGTTATTTATTTTATGAATCCGAGTTGCAGGCACTACGAGCTTATATTCATTTCTTGTGTTAACATTATGCATGTCACTTTTATCTGATATTTTTTAGGTTTTTATAGATATACATAATGTTTTTGTAAACATATTGACAGTATGACATATATTGGTAAATGTAGCTCACAAATATAGCTAGCGAGTACTAATATAGGCGCATGGTCATATATTATTGGAAACAAATATAACATTATATGGTCTATATAAATATGTAAGGCTGATCTTGTTGGCATATGTCGTTGTATTTCAACAAACAATTATAATTTGTTTATTCTACTGTATTGCACACATCACTTTAGATAACAAATTACACTCGAGTCTCCGCATAAACACTCTCAGAGAAGCTCTGTTCAGCCACATATGCTATTCGGATTTAAGTCTAACAAATGGCGCACAAACACACTGCTCGCATAGGTTATATAAGCTACTTCTACAATTATTTAATGTCAAAGCTAGGCAAAGCAATATACTGATATTTGTGATATCATATTTATTCAGTAAAAGAGAACTAAGAGGTTTTCAGAGCATCTCTTTAAGCGTTCTGACGGTCCTCGTTGTAGTGATAGCCAACACTTAACACAAATATTATACATAACATAAATTTAGACCCAGCAATGTACAAATCATTCAAAGAACAAAGAATTTGTTATGCCAATTAAATTCCGGATAACAAGGAATTTATTATATCATTCGGTATTATTTCAGATTTATATAGCAGAGCTTGAGTGTCGAAGCTATGGTCACATTTCCTCGAACATAGTATAGTAGAATGAGGTAGTATATCTATCGTATCAATGAATGAATCCTTCCATTACGTTTGTAGAATATAATTTGATATTATGAATTAATACCCGTTATATAAGAAACCATTTATTGTATGATTCAAACATGTTTAAAAATACCTACGGTGACTACGTATATGTGCTTTTCACAAAAGTAATTAAAACGTTGAAATGGATTTATTTAAAATAACAATTTCAACCCGTTTAATGTATAATGGGGCTTTCAACGGAAAAATTATACTGCACAAATTAGTTTTCTTTTAAACTTGTATTAAAAAGGCTGTAAAGTTTTAAATAGGGAATACAATCCGACGTTCTCCTTGATCCGACCGGATCTGATTCAATAGAAGCGGTTTGATCAAATCTTAAATATTTTACAGACACAAAGTTGCAGCATAGAATATCGTTTATTAGTTTTATGGAGTATTTAAGGTCATTTTTTTTTAATTAAACACTAGCAATATACAACACTCATATAGGCCGCTTGATAAAGGTTGGCAATGCGCTCGTAATATCACAAGGATATCACCAGCGCATTGCCAACCTTTTGACTTAAAAAAATATATCACATGACTAGTTATTTCACTGCCTCTTTACCCTGGAAACCGGACCACAGCAATCTCCTAACACTGCTATTTGGCGGTAGAAATAGGTACCAATGCCATAGGACCTTTAGTATGAGGCTTCATGAGGTATAAAAAATACCTCATAAAGCCTCAATGTGTTTATATACACGTATTATATACATATATTATATACATATATATGTATATATATATATATATATAGTAGTTTAGTTTAGTTAGTAAATGTATTATGTTATAGTATTATTGTTACAGTAACGCCTGAATCGATAGTAGTGCCGATAGTCTCGTGCATTTTCGGGTTTCCCCTCCTGGCGCTCACCGTGATCTGCTGTCTTCGGCGGAGGGCCAAACTAGCAAGGTAAACATTCAAGTAAAACAGTTGGTACTTTATTTCAGTTCTCGTTCCCAAAAATTCGAATCTTGTAAAGTAATCGCATAAATTCTGACTAATATTACAGTTTTTGTTGTATATGCGAATTAATCAGGTTTGATAGTTTAGTATTCTACGAAAAAAAACACCGTTAGGAAATTTTACAACCAATTTAGAACTGGATAGGTCGCTTCTGAAGATTAATGTCGATTGCGAGCTGCAACTGTGAGTTAAAGAAGAAAAATATCTACCAAAACGAAGCTAACTTAGAACTTTTTTGGTTAGTATTTGATATCTGGCGCAGAATATATTGGAGAACTTGAAGCGCTATCGAGTAAACAACATAATTATCTGGTAATAGTTACAAGATAAATCAAAATCACATGCTTATTATTTTTGTCCACGTTTGGTGGTCGGATTAATACTACTCAATGGGGATATCCTTCCAAAAATCTCATCCATATTAATTTATTATTAAATTGAAGTTTACTCCGATCTGTCTTTTCTTGAAACGAATAAATGTTAAATCCAAATTGTAGTTCTGTTATAAAACTACGATCTAACTATATATCTTCTGTAAAAAAATAGATTTAGGAGCCTCAAGCATATCAAGATTTTCTCCTTTTTTAACCTAATTACAAATTTAGTCATAAATAAGTAAATTAAATCGAATATATTCTTATAACAATACCGATCTCGGCCCCCGGATACAAAAACGCTTGGGTCAACTACATTTTTGTGCTAGTTGTATGTGTACAGTAAATACAGCTTTGTGGTTAACTAGGTTTATTATCAAAAATATTGTAACTATAAATCGAGACATAAACAAGTTTCGTAACCAAAAATGTATTAACACATGTTCAGTAAAGTATATCCCGGATTAACACCTTTTATATATAAAAAAGATTGCTTTCAAGTACCTTCCAAGCCCTTGGGTGCGTGGTAACCCTGTAAATTCCAGTAAAAAGTACTAAAGAAAAGTTTTTTATTTTAGTTTTTCAATTTTGTGTTGATTTTTTCAATATTTTGTGGTATCGGTGAGTGCAATAATTAACCCCCTGTACTAGGTGTCGTAAGATACCACTGTACAGGAAACAGCAGATGGCGGTATATCCACTTGAAACAATGTAGCTTAAATACAACGGGGCAGAGATAGGCAGCTGCATTCCCGTCGCGAAGTTATACTTTGCGATTGCCACCACGCTTGCCTAGCGCTGGTAAATTCCCCCTTTCGGGGGGAGGGGCTTTGTCCAGCAGTGGTAAAAAGTCCACGACTCCTTTATGCAGATTAGATATCGCACAACCATCATCCCTTTATACATCATCTATATATATATATAAGGTAACTTAAAAAACAAAAGGTAACTTAAAATATATATATATTATACCCCTAATTGTATCCCTACTTTTAAATTTTTAAAATTACAAACAAATCTAATTTTATTTTTATGTTGTTTACTTATTCCACATGCTTCCCATTAAAGTTTATCTTAAAACGTGATGTCCGCCCAGAATCGTCTATTTTCGAAAGTAATGATAGTTTCAAAAAAACACATAGGTAAATATCTATTTTATAAAATGAGATTATCTGGCTTTACGCTTTTCTGTCTTAATTTATAATCTCGTCTAGATTATTGAATTCATTTGCCATAATTACATCATTCCCTGAACCCGACAGACAACCCAACGACATTGATTGAAAAAGATAGATTTGAGAGATTGCTTTCAAGTATTATGTCCCTTTTGTGAAAAAGATTGAATATTTTAATTATTGAACATTGACTACTAATTTTCAAAGTAGTAGGGTACCGGCAGATAAGTATATAAATTGTAAATAGCGGTTGGGGTTACTGGAACCGTCAGATGGCGGTATATCGAACCCAAACTGCGTAGCTAAAATATAACAGAGCGGTGAAAGATCGCAGCATCTTCATGGCGAAACTACAATCTGTGACACGATGCCTGCCTAGCGCGGCAATAATAAACAAAACTCCCTGACGATTGATTCATTTGGAAAAATTTTGGGAGGCCTTAGTCCAACATTGACAGATGACAATAAAAGTGGAGTTAGATAACTTAAATTTATATAGAAAATGAAAATTATAATTATATAACACATGTATACTTAAACAAAATGCATTTTTAAAAATAATATGAGGCTGATTAATATGACCCGTGATAAATGCAGAACTAAGTTCGTGCTTACAATTTACAGCTAGGAGATGACACCGAAATTTTCCGAACCGAAAGATGTATGTGACATTACTTTCTAATTAATTGAAATAACTACCGGACATAAAAATATGTTTTCTTTATACATTTTATACAATAAAAGATAATTGAAACCCAAAGTAGACTATTTAATAAGACTGATATGCCGAAACCATTAAATGAAATAAGGAATACAATGACAATGTTATTACAGGAAGTGCGTTATATTAAGTGGTCTCTCAAGATTTCCAAATGCTCTCGCCGCTGCTCCCGTTTGCGTAAACAAAGCGTATTTTTGGTATCTCGGTCTCCCCAGCTTTTGTATTTCGTGTACCGCACGAAGCGCAACGACCGAATTAATCAAACCAGCCCAATTGTAAATTCCAATGCCGAATTCCAACTAATTTGTCATCGCGGACATGAAATAATTTCTGTCTGTAGAACGATCGATAGCATCAGAAAGTAAACATTACTCTTGTCCGTCAATAGGTAGTGTTAAATTTAGCAATATTATGCGTTTAAAATAACATTAAATGTATAAACAAATAACGTACATTACCGCCATTAATTATTTTTTCAAATTAATCATTAAAGTCAATGTAAATATAATAAAATTAAAATTTGCATCAATATCTGGAAGTATAAAGATAATATGTAAATTTGTTGTTTGCCATGCAATATTTGTTTAGTATTTGCCAACACAAGGTAGGTCGACCATCTGGTAAATACTTAATTTTAAACTAACAAAGTATCTACCTTGTGTTTGTAGCTACTCCTTCGTTCCGGCCATTCATTTTATTATATGTATTGGCGTTCAAAACTTCATCGAAACGTTTGAATACCTGAGGAGAAAATTATTTTTATTTTTAATCAAGACATCACAAACGTGATTGTACAAATCGAACCGAAGGCGAATTGCTTGTCGATAATAAATAAATATATGCAAAAGCAAAAAAAAAGAAATATAGTTAGTACAATTGTACACAAAAAATATTGAAGTACTCCTTTTAAGAAGTAATTTACGTAAAATATATAATTGATGTAAATACCTATCTATGTGTTTAGATTTAAAGTAAAATATGACAGTGTATGGTAGATATAATGTTTAGTTTGTAAGTAAACCTTTGTAAGTAATACATAAACACTATTTTTTTGCCGTGAGGTACCGGTAGATTAGAACAGTACCTCCCCCTGTACCAGGTGTCATAAAAGGCGACTAAGGTACCAGAACCGAAACCTAAAGTACACAGGGCGGGGATGGGCAGCAGCATCCCCGTTGCGGAAGTTGCGCTCTGCAATTGTTAACAGCGCGTCAAGTATGGGCAAAATAACCCCCTATCTTGGCCTATGTCTATCAGTGGACTTCTAATGGCTGGTATGATGATAATGAAGGCTACTTTTTATTATTATCAGAATCATGTATACTATGCGTCGATAATGAAGGACGTAGCCTAGTATGATCATAAATACATATATTTCTTAAAAACCAGTCATTTTGAAGGTACTACTGGTTGCGGATAGACCTATCCTTAATAGTGTATTTAATGTACTTTTGTACAGAGAACGAGCAAGACGCCGGAACTGCGAGCTGGATCGTGGCGAACTATCAGTAGTGCGACTCTCGCCTGTAAAGGCAAAACCGCGGCCGGTCAGCCTGGTGCGGTCTCCCAGACCCCCGCCCACCTTGGAACTCGATACGGTGCTCGAAGAGCGCTCCGACCCCGAGCAGACCACACTATCACAGGTATCTTACATTGACCCGCCAAATGGAATTTAAACCAAGGTTAACCTCTCTGTTAATCTTTAAAGCTAGATTTGTAAAACAATACACAGATTATATCTAAAAACAGTGTCAAGGGCAACATACAATTAGTTCTTAGGTTAACTAAAATACATAAAAATAATATGCAAAATATCTTTAAAACCGTGTTACATTCTATAATTTTCCAAATCTTATTGAACTTTCCAAATCTTATAAAATTTTCCAAATCTCATTGAATTTTCCAAATCTCATTTAATTTTCCAAGTTTCTCAACAACATTTGAATACGAAATAAATTCAAAGGTGCAATTGCCGTTGCATGGTTTTCATTCCAGATATTTTCTGCATAAATTCCTAAGTACCTATATAAAAAAAAGGATTAAAAATGCAAAAATGTAATGTCAATTACGAAATACGGGTATATTTTTTGAGGAAACTGGATCGAAATATATACATAGCAATAAATGAAGCGGACCGCTGACCCGCGCCATGTGCCGCCGAATATTATTAACCACTCGTGAAAATCGTTTCAAATTCCGTTCTCTCCCTTCGTACGAAATTGTGTTCGCTCCAAAGCTAATACTAGCTTTTACTGGCATGTACATCGATTTTGCTAAAAGAATATTCATGTTTTTGAGTGTTAGGATTGGATTGTGTTCTAATAAAGTCATTCTATTAAGAGTCTCTCTTTGAATCAAATACTTGAGCCATATACATTTAATAAGAAGCATATTACTTATTCAGATTTATTGTTACAAGCTGCTAACTGTAAAAAATAATTGCAAAGCTATCTTAAGGACGCTTCACGTAGCGGGGTAACGCATAAAATATTAAAGCAAGCTATGTGCTTCTAGTTATTAAAAACAGATATTGAGAGCCCCATCCCAGAGATGAAGTCTGCGGTAACTTGTCTTATGGTAAACTCATGTTTGGCGCTCTTGAAGTAAATTTAGTTTAAAAACATCGATGGTGGCGTTTATTATATTATTAACGTTATGTAGCCATACGTTTTTATAGGAAATTCAACTACTGTATTCTTTGGTACAAAATAAGTCATTCACAGTGTAAACGACTTTCTGATTATAATTGTAGTTGAAGAAGTCTTCTCACAGGGTCACTAGAACAACAGGAATACTTTTTGATATTAACGATCCGAAATCAGTTGGGAACGCCTATAGTGAACGTCTTTCGGAATATATGATAATAATTAATCATACACCTCTTATACAAAAAAACTGTTATTTCTCTTTAAATGTTCTATTTTTATGATTTCAAATAGAAATCCATGCTGGCAGAGTAGAATTAGTACCTACCTACAGACCTCAGTACCAGGTATCGATATGACTGAGATACCGAAGCGGTCAGAGCGCAGTTGCGTTGCGTTGCTCAAACGCTCGGGACGGGGATGGGCACCACTATTGCCATTGAGAAGCTACACGCTGTGGTGCCCAGCCAAACTTGTCCAGGGCGATAATAATGAGCAAACCGGGGATAAATCTTCCTTTCTTGGGGAGACCTATATCCAACAGTAAACGTCTAGCAGTTGATATGCTGAGGCATTACAAACACCCCTTAACAACCTTGACTCAAACTGTCGATTGTTCGACTTCTTTGTTGTATGCGTCAACATAAGAAATAAAGAAAATGTGTAGTGACACATTGTCTTCCGCAACCCACAATTAAATTAAGAGGTGAAACAAAATTTCAGGTGGAAATAACACCAGACCGAGAAGTGGGGACGATATTGTTCGGGGTGGTGGGTGCAGTGGGCACGGCAGCGGCAGCGGCAGTGTGCGCACGCGACAGCTAGCGGCGGGGATCAGCCCAGCTCGGCGCACGCTCGCCGCTCTGGGCCGCCCTGACGAGCCAACCACTCGAAGAGGACGACGACGATGCTGTCGGCGACGACAGCTAGCATGAGCTTGACGAGCGTTCCGTCGCGGACATTGGTGAACGCATGAAGTTGTTCTTGGACATTCCGCTCCGTTTTTAGTGGTATCGCGCTAAGCCTCTGTAGTCCAATTATCTAATTAAGTACATAGTTGAAATTAAGGAACACTTCAACGTCAACTAGATACTTTTATAGTACAATGTGTTAATCATAACAGCTGAATATTTAGTTTCCAATGAAATTATAAAGCAAACCAATTTTGGTTTACAAGTATTTACTTGAAATCATGTGAAAACTCATGCCCCTGAAATGTAGGATTTAAACTTATTGATGTCTAAATAATTAAAATTATTGTCAATTTTATCGGGTAACAAGAGTCGTTGTCATTTATCTGTAAATAAACACGTATTGTATGGATAGAAAGTAATATGTATATGTGGGTATTACACTTTTATAACCTTCTGTATAAAACATTTTTAATACAGACTATCGATTCAAAATCTTGTATATAAATTTAAAGGTAGGCGTGTAAATACATATCTTATTTATATGTATAGGCTTTAGTATACATATTTTACGCATATTGCAGTTCCTAAGAACTGACAAATGGAACATATATAAAAATAAATTGTGTTGACTTAATTACCTATAATTAAACATGTTTCATTGTGTTTATTGCCGTCGTAGTAAGCCGAATAGAGCGGTAATTTCAACAAAAGTGAAATGTCAAAACAAAGGACAGTGCTAGGTGATAGGGACGGCGATATGTATTATAACAAATGCGATGGATTATTGGGAAATGAAAATAATTTGCTAAATCAAAAATACTAACTACTTCCGTCTGTCGGTATATCCACCCAGTGTAAATTTAATACAGCAACATAGGGACAGCGGCATCTCCTTCCGCGATTGCCACAACACCTTCCCCGTGCGGATCTTATCCAACAGTTGACTTCCTAAAGCTGATACGATAAATTGTATGATATATGATGTCTATGTACATAAACAGTAAAACAGGTAATTAAACCAGCAATTATTATAATATAGAACGTAAAAAAAGAAAATCAAATTAACTAGCAAGTGTATTAAAGTTGAAAAGTAAAGAATTTATGACTTGTTGTTACATTATATTATTGTATGTAGTTAGTTATACAACAATAATGTATTCTTAAAATCAATCAATTGACCAACGGAAAACTCCACAGGAGACTAGGTTTTAATAATAGTTTAGATGAATGTAGCCGTAGTGTCAACATTATATGTAGGTAGTTCACTAAACAAAAGAAAAATAACAATATTTCATTTAAAACAATTGAAATCTGAAATTACTGAAATTATATGAAACGTATTGATTTGTTATATCTATATGACGATCTCGGTCGTGTAGTGTAATGGCCCAATGCTTGCCCTCGACGCTGAATATCTTGTACTCAATAGGACTGTACATATTGAAAAAATGATAATTTCGCAAATCCTTCGTCCGGAAAAAAAACTTTCTATATAAATAACCAGAGTACTGCAAATTTTTTTTATAAATGTGCACTGACTGAACTTTTAACAATTTATATGTATTTTTTTTCTTCTACATATATGCGTAATATTAATAATCGACACTTATTTATGTCAGTCACTGACATCTATCTTTGTTTATTTTTGAAACAGGAAAAAATCATATAGGTATTCCTAATATGTAAAAGGTATAGGCCTATATATTATCTAATAATTTTGTAAGATTTTACATATAGACTTTTTGAAATACCAAAATAAAATATAACGAGAGAAATTAGAGGAATTGCTTGTATGCATTTATGTATCAGTCAATATAGTCTTACAATAGACGCCATGGGTATAATGTAACTTGCTTTATCGACATTTATTAAACGAATGACATTGGTCTGTTTTGGTTTGTCATTAATACTTTTTAACCTTGACCCTTGTTTACGGCATCTAATTTTAAATGTACCTGCGTCGTAACGGCATATCAAGTTCGTTATAATTCACTCTTTATTGAAGGATATTGGCAAATTTTATAGAGATGAGTAATAATTTCTAAGATAATTGCATATTTCCAACAATTATTCAACTAGGTGTGGTGTTGCAAACAATCCAACAGAAAATTATCTGTGTTCAAGTCAATTTTACAACTAATTATGAATTTTTTTTTAAATCTTTATTCAAGTCAATTTTATAACTAACTTTGACCGTTAATCTGAGCAATCTGAGCTTAGTAGTCTAAAGCACTTGTCTTACGAATATCAGACAACAAAGTTACACCCAGACATAGAACACCTAGAAATGTTTATCATATAAATCTATTTTCTAGGTAGGGATTGAACCCAAAACCTTAGATGCACAAGATTGCCCATAAATTACACACATTAGGAGAGCAAATATATTATTATAACTTAACACAACACTGATGATATTTCATCTTTTGGAGCGGATCGTGATTAATGGACATTCCCATATTTATGCTCAAACACTATGCATTCGTATTTCCATTTTCAAAAAAGGATCAGACAAATAGCCAGTGGTTTATCTGATGGCCCAATCTGTATCTTTATATTCTATTGATTCGAGTATCAAAACATTTGCTCTACAAGTTGTTCCTATTACGAAAATGACAATATAGTCCGCGGTTCTTCACGCTATAGAGGTCACGAAGCAAAAAGGCCACTTTATAGAATTACATTTTGGTTATCTCAGCTTAGGTACCCCTATTGGGAATATCGTGAGAGTTTATGTTGCGCCACCTTTCAAATTTGTAACTACGCATTTAAATATAATTCAATTAGCAGGCTTGCCTTGTTTACAAAGGTTTACCTACACTGTAACTGTACTGTTTTAGACTGTAATGATGACATGGCACTTTATTTACACACCACAAACAGTTTACTAGAAACGAGTATATGTAGGGGAAACCTAGGTTGTTTATAGTATGCTATAAAGAATCTAGGTCAATTTGCAACATAGTCAACCGCCACAACAAAATAACAATATTTAAACATCTATAATTGCGACAATCATAAATAATTTCTTAACTACATTAGCATCAAAACAAGAAACTCATGGTTCGTAATAGTAAACCTTGCGGGACGCCCTCTATATTCTCAATCTCAAAAATCATAGAAGATTAGGGGTGGTAATTAGACTTTTCATTTAGCAATATTCTAATTGTAACATGCGTGGCTAGATAAACAAAAAAAATACTATTGAGTATTTTTTTTGCTATCTCAAATCCGTATTAGGAATGAAATCAATGAATGTAGTTTTGAAACATAGATTGGGGTCAAAGTTCTATGTTGAATTCTTAGATCCTCATCATGGCGGACCTTCGGAGGTGGATCGTCTCGACTGACTTCGAATTAGGATTGTTTATCGCCAGCCGAAGGTAAGTTGCGAAATTGTGCGAATATTGCGCAAACTGCTCTTAGCTTGTTACAGCATCGGCTAATAGACACACAATAGGTTGGTGTAGCATTTAGAAGATTCTCTAATCAATTGACACAAAGCATTTTGTTTTATGAAATAGTTAAATACTTAGCAAGAACTATACAGTAAACTGAATAAAATATTAACTTGCCCGATGGCACATTCGGTAGTGTTCTATCTTATGCAATAAAGATCGTGAATTCGATCTGGTTGTGAAATATGCATTATATAACATCCTAGGGTCTTTTACAGACTAATATCCGTAACACAAGTGCTTTATGCAGTCGCATCTCGGAGTCAGATCAATAAGATGTGTGAATTTACTATTATTATTGCAATTTTAGCATTATTTACGTTATTTTTTTATAACAATTAGTATAATTTATGGATCTTTTTATAAATACGAAACCACTGTGCAACCTTGTACCTATAACATCAAACTCAACAAAGTGCTCAATCAACATTACCATAATTTCTATTGCTACGTAAATATAGCGACATTTGGAATAACAAATTCAAATGATAGCCTTCAAAAATAAAATGAATTGCATTCCCACGTTCAGATCTATGACCTCTGTGTATTGGCAAGGTCATCGACAATATAGACTAACCTGGTAATTGTTTACCTGTTTAATGTAAATCAAAACCGATTAGGAATATGTTGTTAGCGAGTAGATCATTGATAGTTTAATTTACTATAAAAGATTCACTCTATAAAAAGAGCAAACGCCCAAATTTGCGTTTGATTGGACCCAGATAGAGTCAATTCCGGAAAAAGAGGAAACCCTACCACGATGGGGTACAAATATCTATATAAATAAAGTCTGTTTGTAATTTCAAATTAACAGCTTTTCACTCAATGTATAAAATATGAAAGTTTATTTTTTACTTTTTATTTACTTACAGGTACTTATAAACATAATTTTTCACACATGACCCTCGACAGAGTTCTGTCTGTTTGTCAGTTCATCATACCAGCTATTGAAAGTCCACGGCTGGGCATAGGCCTCTCCACGACAGGTTTTTTGCTCATATTTGCCGCGCTGTGCAAGCGTGTTGGCAATCGCAGAGCGCAGCTTACGCGACGGGAATGCTGCTACCCATCCCCGCCCTGTGCACTTGCACGCATGCTGCACTATTTTGGAAGGATATACCGCCATCTGTCAGTTCCGGCACCTTAGTCGCCTCTTACGACACCTAGTACAGAGAGAGGTACTATTCTATTCCGCCGGTAGCTCACGGCAAAGTTTGTCAGTTAGCTCCCGCTTATCTCAGAAACGGCTGGACCTACTAAACGGTAATTTTACTGACAGATGGCTACTGTTGTAAGGAGTAACTTAGGCTTTTTTCCATGGGAACAAAAAGTATACGGAATTATTATAATGTACATACATATATTAGAAAGGTTGGAAAACCGAATACCCGCTACCTATATAACGTTAATGTCTAAATAACTAGATTATTTATTATTAATTATTTAAGTATTAACATTTTATACAAACATTTCTTGTCTCGATGTTTGTACGGGTTGAACTTCTAAACTACTGATCCGATTTTAATCAAGTTAAGCTTACTGTGTACAGTTTGTTCCAACTATAGAGATAGGATAGTTTATATCACAATTTAAGATAGAACATCTATTGTGTTAGCTAGTTTATATATAAATTCTAAGACTATATGAACATACAGAAGGCAACAGAAAGGAGACTTATGTACCCAAATATTTTCCTTTATCAATAAACCAAGTGATGGTACAGCCGGCTTCGTACTCGTAATTGTGAAGATGTGTAGATAGTGTTGCAATAGAACCAGTAGTGGCTGGCAGCCTGTTGTGGCCTGGTGTCATTCGCACACATAATACACTCACTCTCAAGGGAATATGGGTAACCATACAGAATATATTTCTTTCTTTCATATGAATTCCCTGCTGACTCGCATTTAAATAATACCACGAAATTGGCTAACATTTGTGATGTTCATCGTATGAAAATGGATTATTCTAAAATCGAAATAATATTTCGCATTACAATATCACCCTGAGGTTTCTTGTAACAAATGAAAATATCTTAATAAATGTAGATATAAAAAACATATTTAAAAATTTACTCCGGGTAAATGTTTAAATATGTTTTACATATAACATTACATTTACATCATTAGTATCTTTACATATAAATTTTCTATACACGTATATTGTTTAAATTCATAACTTCGTATTCAAACATACTCGTAAAAATAAAAAAAGGCGCTATTCTCTAACTTCACACTTAAATTATGACAGATTAGTCTTACTAGGCTAAGAATATATTAAGATATCCTTTGTTCATAAAAGTAATGAATTCAATTGACAAACAATATTTAAATATAAAGTGTACTTATATACGAGTAACATATTATATACACCTAAGATATTATTCTATAGTGGACTTACGCCTTTCGCATATCGATCGATTTCGTGATTGTGTAATTTGTACACATTAATTAATTGACTTATTTACCAAAAGATTATTATTAATAGTCATTAAAACCGCCTACACTATTTCCAAACAAAATGTATTATTCAAGGTTACGGTCTAATAATGTGGAAACGGATAATGAACCAATAGAAAATTTCTATAATTTGGAGCAATGCAGCCTCCAGCGACAGGCCACGGTGGACGTGTCATGGCGACACGAATTAAAAATATCAGTGATCAAACTGATCCTAGGCTCACCAGTTCGAAGGCCGATAGATGCTTGCTACCTTAAATTGCTGGAATACCGGCGCATGTGACCATTTATCGTAAACTGTGGTGCGTGGTTAGTGCCTTCAACAAAAAATATAAATTAAATGCTTTTTAACCGTATCTAAATGGTTAGTGTTTGTTAAGTGATGAGCGATTATTTTCTATAAATAACCTTATTACGTTTGTACATTGTGCAAGTAGTGTTTAATTTTATTGTGAAGTTATATACATTGTGCATCCGATGCCGTAGTGCACTCTCATATTTTTTTCCCAGAGGATATTTCAAGGTATTTCACACCTTCACTATGTAATTACTACTTATTAATATGTATTTAAGTACTATATTAGTAATACTTTGTTGTTTGATATCTGTAACACTAGTGTCTTAAACTACTTATCTTGAGTCAGGTCAGCATATGAGATATGGTGTCAATTTAGTCAGGTTGTTAGTACATAATAAGTTTGACGTAGTAACGTCAAACTTATTATATACCTTGTATTTACCAATCTGTAAACAATTAAGTATTTAATAAAATCAAGGACTTTGAATATATATAAATTCTAAGGATTATTTTTAAAATATTTGAGCTTTTAATTATTTTATTTTATAATATTCGTGGTGATGAAGGTGCAATTTTTTTTGGTCCGGTAATGAAACTTACAATCTATCAAATATGTTTCAAATTAGGAAATAGTAATTTATTATCCACTTATTTTCTTACAATTAACAAACATATTATATAACTGATTCAGTAATATAACATGAGATTAAAATTTAATCTTGTATTTTCACGAGTTTATTGAATAACTATAAATAATATTGCATGCTGTTTTTAATCGGTTGCATAACTGATTTTACGTTGGAAATATGTAGTTGTAACTATTTGGTAAAAAGGCAAATAATCAATTCGATATAGTTTCGCGCCTGATTTATGTAATCACTTTAATTTTGAATCACGAAATAAAGCTGAATCATGAGAGCGGTTAATTCATAACTTACAATTGGATGTGTCATTAATTTTACTGAAGTTACTTAAATGATCATTTGTCATTATATTATTACACATCTTCGCCGTCGTGCCCACATTAACAAGTTTATTTTCTCTAGCGCAGATAAATAATGATAATAATTTGTGATAATAGTGCACCCACAAACCAGGCATCTTACGGCAGTTAAAGGGATAATCAGGCATTTTTGGTAAACATAATTTTCTAAGCGTACAAATATTTGTCTTGCTTGGAGATCGAACCCATGACCCTTGGCGCATAAAATAAGATCACTACTATCTGCACCATCAAGCCCGTCGTTAATTATAATTAACTTAAAAATCATAGCTGTGATATTCTGATCTAAATTTGGGGGAAAGGATATAACGCTCGTTGAGGCTGCTACAAAAGGACTACCAAAATGCCATTTCCATTAGATTGTTTCTAATCTGAAATGAGTATGATACACTTCACTTCTCAAAATAAATTAATCCAATAGATATAGTATAGTTATCACACAATCCATTAAATTTCGAATACTGCAAAAACAATTGGTATTAAAATCCTTCTTGTCGGTATGTACGGTAAGGCATCCTGCCCTATTTAACTATTCCGCATCTGAGGTGTCTGAAGAAGCGACAACAGAATACTTAAAAGTCACCGTGAGTCATATTAGCTATAGTTATTTTTATTTCCAATACTAATGAACCTGTCACGCACAAGAGTAGAATAGAG
This sequence comes from Heortia vitessoides, assembly GCA_020976665.1. Taxonomy (NCBI): domain Eukaryota; kingdom Metazoa; phylum Arthropoda; class Insecta; order Lepidoptera; family Crambidae; genus Heortia; species Heortia vitessoides. The sequence goes on from JACJUM010000875.1 coordinate 7,357,450, forward strand.
TAGTAAAATCACATAAGAATCGTATATTTTTATTTGGTTCAGTATTTTTTGTGATGTTTCAGTATTTACAGACTTTGGCTCAATAATATATATAATTATAACAATAAATGCAACTTTGTATCCCGAGATTGTTGAGTACTCTGAAAAGGAAGAAACGTTCCTTCTCATTCCATTCCTTCTCTTTTATTTCCTGAAATGTATTTCATACCTTTTTAGACTTTTTTGAATCCTGTAGAAAGTAAATTAAAATACTCCCCTAGCATACTTTGACATGCCTGTTGGCGCAGTCGGTTGTGTTCCTATTTTCTGTGTCAAATGTTGCGGGTTCGATCCCCACACATTTATTTTGATAAATATTCTCTGTTGATGTCCGTAACACGGGCACCTTATTTCAGAGTCAGGTCAATGTATGACATGTGTGAATCTGATATAGAGCAAAAAATAAGAATGGCAGGTACACTCAAAACAGCGTAGCTCAAATGTAACAGGGCGGGGTTGAGAAGTAGAATTCTCCATTTATTCGGGAGGCCAGAGGAAGATGATGAAATGCAATGCGTCTAACGCAAACTCATAATCATAACGAAAAAAAATTGAACTAGTTGTATATAATGAATATTAATCGTACATCATGTGGAAAATATGTTGTGGAATTAATGCCCCGATTGAAACCGGTATAGACTCAGGGAATTCGAACTTTTACGTAACAGACCGATCATGCATTAACTACTGATACTACACAGCGGGTCTCAGTTACTACATGTATTTTTTGTTTATTTCTTTAAGTACTCACGCGAGTCATACTCCTTAGAAACACCCTATTCGTGTTTGTTTCTTTCAAGTAAATGGTATTTAGCAGAGCGACTGGAGATTCTTTAAAACACGGATATGTTTTTCTACAGTAAGTAGTACAGACTATGGCTGTCATGAGAATACGTCTTTAACGAATTACGAGTATGTGCAAATAGCTTGAGTACGAAAAGGGTTACTCTTATTTTTCGTCATAAAAATATAATCATTCTTACATAATATGCGAACTACACTAAAATTCATTCTCAGAACTACAAATTACCTAAAATATTATAGTCTGGGGTGGCTCTCAGCAACAACAAGTATTATTCTACTTGGTACCGTCTATAAAGCTTAAAAACGTTTTTTTTTAATCACCATAAAGTTTTATATGTGACAAAGCCATAAAATTTATATGACAATAAGATATGTTTTTTATTGAAGATGCTTCGTTGTGATTCAGCCCATTTAATGTTTACGAATTTATATCGTAAATTATACGGTTGAAGAGAAAATATTAAAAAGGTGCAACTTAATTTTACGCACAAGTCTTGGAGATTTGCAACTTTAGTGTACATCACGTATTCTTTATCTTTATTTTTTGACACACATACAACATGTTTAATATAAAGTTTTGTCAACTATGGTCATCGCTAACAAGACGAGTTATGAAATCTTAAGTATTTCATAACGTAAAAGAGAAGCGTGAGTAATTTAATTAGCATAATATTGTAGTATTGTTTAAAATTACACTTTATGCCAGAACAAGTAGTGGTTCTCCAAAAAATATAAGACTGACATTTCTAATTTTGTCGTAGAGGACTATAGATTCGTCCAAGCGCTTACCAGTTAGTACGCGTAATGCCGTTTGAATTAATTGCCGCAATAGCACGTGATTGAGCAGTCAGTAACCCACATACTCGGTTCAATGTCAACGGTGCAGATGCATCAGGCCTACAGATTGCCTACACTGAATATACCAAATGTTAGTATCCTACATACCATGTAGGATACTAACATTTGCAGTTCCATACGCAAAGCTACTATACAATTGCGTCGTACACAGACAACAAAGGATCATTTTGGTGTACAGGATTACATGTTATGATACCCAATCCGTATTACTTAAACCGATTGTGCAGTTTAGCGAAACATGGTGATGTTTATTAAGATATTTTTTGGTATCATTCATTGAATGTATCATAGCAATTAATATGCGTCAAAGATATTTTAAAGTGAAATAGCTATCAAAACACAAACTTTGAACTTTTTATCACTTTTACGTATCAAATTTACAAACACGACAATTAAACAAAAGATGTATTAAACGAAGAAATGTGTACTTGAATAGACTGCCATGCTTTGCAAAACTGCATCGCGTGCTAGATAGAAATATAATGTTTAATAACTCACCCACCATGTTGGGGACCAAATAAATCTAACGGCGGGTGATATTAGCTGGGGTGCCATTGGCGCACTATCAAAATTTATAGCCCTCCAGGGCTCTGTTACTTTCTCCAAACACTCTACTACGTTTACGTATAAATAAAATACTATAGGTGAGATCACGTATCATGAAAATGTTACAATTTTTTAAAATATAAAATAAATAGCGAAAGTATTTTCGCGTACACTACTGATAATAAAATTACTCTTCTAACAGCCTTAAAACGCGATTTATTTAATTTCTTTTCGTTCGACGTTTGTAAATAGCAATAGCGTTGAAAGAGTAAATTGGTTCATATAAAAGCGGATTAATTATTTAATTAACTTGACCCAAAAATGAAATTGCTTAGCTGTTTGAAATGGAAGTGAATATACGGAAACTTCGAAAGTCAATACTTGATGGATGGAGTAAGACTAGCTGTAACATGTCTTGCTCATAAATAATACAAGTATAATTGAGTCAAGTTCAAGATATTAGCATATTGACCTCCCAAAAGATGCTTGCGACATTACACCTACAAACCTAATATCAAGGGCAATGGAGACTTTAAACAACCGAACATAACGATTTCGCAATTATATAGATTATATGTGTACATATAGATTTTTCAATGGCCGGCTGACTGGCGCCATTGTGATAAAAATTTTATATATTAGATTCTAGATCTTATGCTTGGAATGAAGGCTTCTTTAAAAATACTTCGATTTAAGGGGCATATAACCTATAAAATAAATAAGTTTGTAAATAAAACAGCAGCATCTGTGTAGCCTGACACTGTACGCATTAGTAGGTTTAGACAAATTATCTATCACAGAATAATAAAAACACAACAAAAATTAAACAGAAGTTTATTAAAAGAATTAGTAATAGAATAATTATTTATTTATTTTTAAATCGCCTTATACAACCGGTTCTATTTGAAAATTTGGGGAAGCCTGTTCAGCAGAAGACGACAGCTGATATGATGAAGATAAAGTTTCGAGCAAAACTAAAAAGAAAATGGGCAAATTGTAAGTTGCGATATTTCTATGATATTTAATACTTACAATAACTCAATTCAAATTCAATTCAATTCTCGGAATGTTTCTAATCCGTAATCATATCTCGTAACATTCCACGTGTCCATTGCGTGTCAACTCCAGAATCGAATAATTCCGAATGAATAGCAATCTCAATTGAATAATAATAATTTTTAAATTCTTTATTGTACATATAAGATAAGGACAGACACTTACTGACAATAAAATACCTATGTACAAATGACGGCCTTACAGCTAAAACCAATCTCTTTCATCCAAGCAACCTTTTGATAAAGGTGTAGAGAAATCACAGTTTAAGTTCGTGAAGCTGGTGTAACTGTTTTACTATAAACTTACCTTATAATAAAGAAAAAGAATAAACCAGATGGTTTATCCTCTGCATAGATATGCAGGTTGACATATAACGACTATTTCACTTTACTTACTGTAATTAAATTGATGATATCCAAATCTAAGGATATGATGTTTATGCACAAAATGTTACAAAATGTACAAATGGCGGACTTAATGCCAGATGGCATGGCATGGTTTATCCGCTAGTATGTGTATTAAATTTAAGATGCCTGCCCTGTTACTTTATTTGGGACACAAACAGTCAATTCATACAGAATGACTATATTGTGATATATAGTAATAAAAATATCTTTACTTATTTTCGCACATACAATTCAATATTTTACATTGCTTGTTCCAGCGCGGAAAAAAGTCACGATAAAAATGAAAAACTGATTGTAGTCTAAAAACGAACTTGTTATAATAAAAATAATACATATTTAAAAAAAATTGTATGTAGATATAAGTTTACAAATTCTACATGACTGATGTATGGTGTGATTGTAGGATTGTATTCAAAGAAATAGTATTTCTTCTCCCTTCTACCCTCAAAATATCACTCAAACAACTTCATAAACTAAAAGTTTCAAATAAATACATTAAATACTTTTTTATGTCACTTAATATTAAACTACAAATATTTTTTACTAAGTAGATGGTCTAGTAAATTATACTTCAGTACTTACGTCTGAGTTAATTAAACATACACATTCACTTTTCTCTTCATAATGTGATATATTTGTTACAGGAATGACTACAAAACATGCGATGGATATTATTTTACCTTTGCATCACCATGGCCCACGCCATGGATGCTACCAAATTATTTGATTTCTGGACAGATTTATTTCGCCCTCTACCACGCAACCCAAGAGAAGGGTTCATCCCAGACTACACACCCACCGATCAGGAAGAATTTGATTTTATAATAGTAGGGGCAGGGTCAGCTGGTTGTGTATTGGCCAATAGGCTGACAGAAGTATCAAATTGGAATGTGTTACTTGTAGAAGCTGGAGGCAATGAAAATTTCTTTTCTGATGTTCCTATTTTTGCTCCGTTCTTATCCATGACTCCGATGAATTGGGGCTATACCTCAGAACCTGAAAAAAATGCATGCAAAGATCTCAGAGGAAAAGTTTGTTTCCTACCTCGGGGTAAAGTGTTAGGTGGAAGTAGTGTACTTAATTTTTTAATATACCAAAGAGGGCACCCAGATGACTACGACGACTGGGCCAGAATGGGTAACACCGGATGGGGTTACAACGATATTCTGCCATATTTTAAAAAATCGGAAAATATAAGGATAGGCCCTTTAAGAAACTCCTCATTCCATGGTACCAGTGGATATCTAGACATAGAATACGCGCCATATAAGTCTCCATTAGAAAAAATATTTAAAAAAGCAGGAGAAGAATTGGGTTTTAAATGGCAAGACCCCAACGGTGAAGAAGTGATTGGATTCTCGAAGCCACAAGCTACAATGAGAAATGGCCGTCGATGCAGTAGTTCTAAAGCCTTCTTGGAACCGGTACGGCATAGGCCAAACTTGAAAGTAACAAAATATTCCGTGGCGTTGAAATTACTTATTGATCCCAATACGAAAACTGCGTATGGCATAGAATTTAAAAAAGGGAGAAGGAGGTAAGAGCATTTTAAGTAGGTACAACGGTTAGGTTTTTCCCTGCAACTAAGAGAATACTACGCAGCACAGCATTGTTTGATGACAACCATACTTAACGTAACCGTGTTAATAAAATAAGCACACAAAATTAAATTGTGTACCAAGTTGTATACATATTCGCATATACACCGGAATAAATTTACTTTACAATTCTTTCGATTATGTTATTGCGTTATACTTATGTCTAGATAATACATTTATATGACAAACACAACAACCAATAGAACCGAGAATAATGTATAAGTCATATGAATCCTAATGTCTATTAGTTTGTTACATTAACTGTTTATAAAGTCTTTATAAATGACATACTAGTAAATAAAGAATGTATATATATATATATATATATTTAAAGTAACAAATCAAAACTACAAGCCTAAGACAAATACTACTAATTCTTTAATGATACAAGTATCAGGTGATGAAGGAAAGAGATGGCTACTTATTTAGTACAACATTTTTTATCTGATTGAAGGTACAGTTAAGTGTAATCTTACAAATACCTGAGTGTGGTAGCCCTAGACTTCGAACACCCCCAATGACCTAGCAGTAAAAGGGGTTTAAATTTGCATGCAACCACGTAGTATAACTTCATATACATGGGGCCAATATTAAATATTTAACATCTATTATTATCGCTTTAAACTATGTTTTATTTATTGCTGATAATTAATTGTTTTATTAACCTATATATTATTACGTATTATCGCAAATTTTCTATTATTTTAGAATACAAGTCCATGCCCATCGCGAAGTAATATTGGCTGCTGGGTCAATCGGATCAGCACAACTCCTGATGGTATCTGGGGTTGGTCCGGAAGATCATCTGCGGGAAGTTGGGATCAACACTATCATGAATCTTCCAGTGGGCTACAATCTTCAAGACCACGTTACCTTTTCAGGAAACGCATTCTTAGTCAATAACTCTAGTCTTTGCGTTAATGATGTAAGCATTTATGTGTACGTATTACCTACTTTTAATCTAGCTAATGAACACAACCAACATAATATCAATCAATAACCGGCTGAGTGTTATTGTCCAACAATAAATATTGACGTTTACTCAAATGAACCTCAAACAAGTTGTTATACTTCTGGAACATCGTTATATATTTTATTAGAAAGAATATATATTTTGTTAGATCGAACAAGTTTTATTATTGTTTTTTTATTACAAGTCTAAAGTAATTCGTAAAAAGTAAGTAGGTTCAAAAAGCTTTAGATGCTTTGACTTTGTTTTGCTTTCGAAGGAAACAAGATGAAGTAGTGCACTAGCCAGAGCTTAACTTCCATAACAAAATTTTAAATTAAGATTTGCATTCGGCAATGTCCCTATCTTGAGCGCTAAGATTCATAGGTTCGATCTCCACTCAGGACAAACATTTATATTATGAACATTTGTTATTATTTTGTGTCTGGATATACAATACGTATTTATGTACTATATTTGTGACTCCTCTATTCTTTGATATCCGTAATACAAGTCCTTAAGCAATTCAGGTTTTAGCTATTAATATTGTTGTGTTTCCAGAGACTACTTATGTGGACAATAAACATGGAAAATGGGGATAAATATTTCTTGTAGTAATTCCTTCAAACCTGACCAAGAATGTTATTTGTAAATAGTTTAATCTTCTATTAGCGACAGAATAACCTAGATAAATCCAGACTTAGCCCATCATCAGCACATACTCACCATAAAAAATTTCATTTAAACCGATAAATTCATATGCAAGCTTTAGTGGACTAATCAAGGCGCATATTAATAAACTAAATATTTTTTACGAGATTAATTTCTCGTCTTTTAGCAGAATTGTGCAGAAGGTAGAATTTATTAAACAACAAACAAACAACACCTTTAACTTAGAAATTAACTTATTATTCTGCCCCTGTAGTTGAACTGCGATATGTAACAGATTTCTGAAGAACTATATTTAGTTCTTCAGAAATCTGTAGATATATATTTAAATATATAAGTATATATTTATTTTGAAACACGATATTTTAACATTTTAAAACCATACTAGTCAGGGTTCCTGAAAAAAATAAGGGAACTAACAGAATAACATTTTTTAACGGATGATAACTAAACGCCAAATTTTTAAATCAATGAGAACCCTTTTTCCCGTCGTCCGATATTGATAAAACAAAGTACATAAACATGCATCAAGTAAATACAAAGATGTAAAATACAGATTTTTTTCTGTTTTGTGTTCTGTTCGTCTTCTCTGACCATATTGTTGATAATTACTTACTTTCAATATACAGATACATCGGAGCCTATTGTTTTAATGTATAGACAATTAACTAATTTAGATCGTAACACTATAAACGTTTATGTATGTATATATTTATTTGTCTTGAGGAGCCGACAGAGTAGATTAATACCTCCCCTTGTACTAGATGTCGTAAGAGGAGATTAAAGTGCCAGAACCGACAGTTGGCAGTATATCTATCAGATACAGCGGAGCTGAAATGCACAAGTTGGGGGTGGGCAGCAGAATCTCCGTCGCGAAAGCTGCGTTCTGCAGTTGCCAACACGCTGGCCCGGCGCGGCAATTTATGAGCAAAATTCCCCTTTTCTTAGAGAGGCCTATGTCCAGCAGTGGTTTTCCAATGGCTAAAATGATGAATAATACACTAAATAATCACTCAAAGCAAGCGTAAACACATATATCTACACATAACTATCTATATATCACCTAGCATTCGCGACTAGAACGAGGCTCGCGCGTTATTGCTAATGTAATACTACCTACATTATTACACATACATGGCTAATGTTTTGTAATAGTGTCATGTCTGACTACCTATCTCATAGTTCAACTAATTTACAAAGAAAATCCAATTGAATTTTGTTTACATCTATGAAGAGATTGATAATTAATCATAATTTCGCTCTGTTATTCTTCGATAGAATTTAAACTGAAATATTTGTTTAATTTGTTTATTTTTTACACTAAGCGGTAACCTGGATTCTAACTATCTAATATTTTTGAGCTTTAAGTCCACAGAAGTAATTTCTTTAATAATTTCTTCGTACTCAAATAAGTACAAAGTTGTTTGTGTTTAAATAGATATAATAATATTATTATGTGTGCACAACTATATTTATTACTAGCGGCGACGTATGGTTTCACTTGCGTAGTACCCGTTTCCGGAGAATACGGAAATATAAAGTAAATTATATTAATTTCTGATAATATAGCTTTCCATTAGTGATAGAATTAATAAAATCTATTAAAGTAGTAGTATTTCCGTCTAACTTTTTTTTTAATTTACTTAAACTTATTTCAATATGTATTTAGATACGTTTATACATTTACATACGTAGATTAATACAAATTTTGCCTACCTAAAACTCTATTCCTATCCTAAAAATCCATTTTTTTTATTTTTTATAATTTTAGTCTAATGTTTAAGTATAATGGTTATATTTGAACGGTTAGAATATTACAATCGATTGATTAAGAGCTTTATTTTTTATCAAGGATATCTCTAAAACGCATCTACTGATTTCATTTTACACATAACGACAGATATTATCTGTCAACATTTCGCAATCGATATTTATCTCTAATTGCAAGTTAAAGCGTTCCTAATAAGATTTAAAATTTTGATAGATTTACATGAGTTGATCTGTGAGCTTGTGTGAAAAAATATTATCTCAACTGATTCTCTACTTAAGGTTAAGTTAAGGACGTTAAGTTCAAAGTTAAATATGATTTTTTTGATAGATTTGTGAAGGTTGACCTTTTGCTTTGCGAACACAAAGCTTTATTAAATATGTAGCTACAAACATGTCAAAAATCCTCAAACCATTTTGAACTTGACGTGTCGCACTTAAAGATATTTGATTTATATTTAAGTAGGTTGATCTGTTGCTTAGTGTATGTGATATTTGACATTTGATATCGTCTATTGGGAATATGCAAAAGTTAAAGCGAAATGAGAGCACATTTGTTTTTGCTTGCCAAAGCAAGGGTTGCATTTACCGAATTTCAAATAAAACAAAAACTGGTGTCAGTTCTGAATAAGCAATTGTAATTTGTAAACAGAGAACAGCGGCATCGCCACTGTCAGCTGCGGCATTCCTAGCGGGTAGAGGTCCACTCACTCTACCCGGGGGCGCTGCCGGCCTCGCCTTCTTACGTACAAAATATGCAGCCAGCGACCATTCGAACACACGACCAGATATGGAACTTGTGATGGGTGCTGGGTCACTAGCCGGTGATTTGTTGGGCATCTTGCGCTCTTTATTAGGTAAGTATAAAAAGTATATAGGGTAAAGGCGCCGGTAATAAATACCTATATAAACTTAATGGTAAAGAAGCATAAATTGCGGTTTCAATTTCCATGTCTACACAAAAATATGTCTCGTATTCTGTCAGGGTATTTGTGATTACTCTGTTAACTCTGATGTCATTAACGCAAGGCAGCTTATGTTGTTAAAAAAAATATACCTTTTGACTAAAATTGGTACGGCGAGAAATCTGTCAATCTTGAACTCAATGGCTTGAACTTATAGATTAATATCGTTTGCGATTTTTTTACAGATTTGCGTATGTTGATCTGTTGCTGTGTGTACACATTTATTGCAACATAAATGTCAATTCTTAATAATTGTAACACAAATGTACTTTTAATATTTAATTCTTTATAGGTACAGATATCGATAGTAAATTCTAAATATGATTAAGTATAAAATGTTGAATGATTCGTAAGAGATGACCTATCGCCCTTTGTTAATGACAACTAATATTATAATATGCTTTAATTGTAAATAATCTCCAGAACCGAATAAAAGTTACGTAGTATGTTAAAAGTTATAAACGGACATAACTTTTAAAGATTTAAATTTCTATAATACTATCCTTCGCAGGGGTGACTGATAAATGGTATTGGAAGGTCTACGGGTCGCTTCCGTTGAAGACGAGGCAAAACTCGTTTGCTATGAACCCCATACTTATAAGACCTCGCAGCATTGGCAGACTTAAGCTGCGCAGCAATAACTTCACAGACCATCCTTTAATCCAAATGAACTACTTCCACGATCCTGACGATTTAAGAGCCTTAGTGGAAGGAGTTAGATTTGTAAGTACAATAGCCGGTTCCTATAGTAAGTTTTTTGTGTTGTCATCAATATACAAGTAAATTAAGTTCACACGACATCTTATGCGTTGACCTGACTTCCGAGTAACTCTAAGTATTTCTGTTATAGTTATCAGATAACAGAAGAGTTACATATATAATACTTAAATACATATAAAAACAGCCAGACACAGAACAAATACAAATTTTTATCATATAAATATTTGCATTATATACATTTTTTGTGGGGGTCGAAAACACGAACCACGATTTTGGCGCACAATATTGGATCACTACCATCAGCGCCACAGGACTCTTCATAAATATGTCGGCCCATCAGAAATCAGGCTAGCGTAATAATTTTACGAAGAAAATAAAGATTGGACAAAATCAAGGGCTAGAATAGTAGTAGAAAAAATGTGTAGTTGGGTTGGCATAAGGTTAAAATAAGTGTCAGACGGGTCAATCGTCAGGCGTTGTTTACCCCGTAAATTTGAATAGACATATGTCTCGTTCGGCCTTATTTTACATTCAGCAAGACTGAGCCATTCAATAGTTATTATTTTGTTTTATAAAAGTCCTACACTATATATACATATAACCTACCTACATATAACAATTTGACAGGCCCGATGACGCATTCATTAGTATGTCTATCTTCTGCGCCAAGTATCGTAATTTCGATTAGATTAATTTATGTGATAGCCATTTGTGTTTGTTCTGTATCTGGGTGTTAAATGTGATTATATTTATAATACCCCTGTTACGTGATAGTTGTAAGACAAGGGCTTTAAGCCTTGGAGTCAGATTATTTATGTAATATTAATTATTAGAATAACAGCGGATCATTAATTTCATTACCCATTTAATGAAACCTTAGCTAGAAGATACACGTTAATATAAGAAAGTAAATACTTGTTTACTATTTTTATCTATAATTTGCAGGTTCAGCAAGTAATCGGAACGTCGGCATTTAAACGCTATGGAACTCGTTTGCATGATGTACCCTTTCCGGGATGCGAAAGTCTGCCATTCGATTCAAACAAATATTGGGAGTGCGCTATTTCGCAGACATCGACAACTCTAGACCATCAGGTAGGCTCCGCTATAATGAAATGTTTTAATGCGTGCCCAGGAGTACGTACCTGCATGATTAGTAAATCATCATTATAGCAGCCGCAAAAGTCCACTGGAAGCTGCCCAAGAAAGAAGGAATATTGCCCAACATATATACCCCTATCTGTCAGTTCCGGCACCTTAGTCGTCTCTTATGATACCTGTTACAGCGGGAGGTACTATTCTACTCTACCCCACGACGAATCAATAAATAGATTCATCAATACCGTCAGGTTTGACTGAAGAACATGAACTGAAGTTTGCGCGAGTAAGCCGAATTCTTTTAGCCTTACCATCATTGGTGACAGCCTGGTAGCAGTCTACTTTGGTGTACTCTGTCACGATATCATATCATGTTTATCTATTTTTTTAAGTAAAATTAGTTTTATAATGTTTTACAGGTAGGCACGTGTAAAATGGCAGCAGCCGGAGACCCTACAGGCGTCGTGAACCCTCGGCTGGCAGTGCGCGGCGTGCGCGGCCTGCGGGTGGCAGATGCGTCCGTGATGCCGCGCATACCGGCCGCACACACGCACGCGCCCGTTGTTATGATCGCGGAAAAAGCTGCCGACCTCATAAAAGAGGACTGGGGAAAATTTAATTTTTAATAGTTTTAAGGTAAAAACCAAATAAAATCTTTGTACAGTAACTTTATATTTTTCTATAGATTGTAGTCCCAAGTGTGATTTATTCTGACTATTAAACAGCTATATAAAAGTTGTCTCTAATATAATACTTTATGTCAACACCTATGTGTGAAATAAAACTAAATACATATATATTTCATGTTTACCATTCATTTATTTCTAAATAATATACACAACTAAGAAATTCACTAAAATCCAAACGAACTTATCTGTTTAGTCAGGCGAAGGTCCAGTTTTAGTTTTCCTATTAAGCTTTCTGTACAGGAAACTAAGCCTTTTCTCAAGCTCTTTCCATTTTGTAGGTCTTGTCTGGGGAGAACCAGTTTTAGCCCACATTTTCTTTTTTCTCAATATTATCTGAAATATAATATAACAACACTATTATTGTAGACAGTACATTGGGCCTTTATTGCTATAATTTAAATCAAGATTATTAGCTTGAGCATCCTGTTGATATTTACCAAGTCCAAAAGATCTAGGAAATCTAAAAAACCCTTAGATCATCCATTAAGACTCTAAGATGGGAAATCTAACAATTTGAACCATTTTTTCACATAGACTATTGATGTCCATGCTAGCAAAATTGGATTTTGATTACAACAGTATTGGAAAATAATAATAAAATCATCATAACTTAATTAGTAATGATAATGAAAGTTTTTAAATAGTAAATTCATAGCAGTCCAGCAAGAAACTTTTTGTCCACCTTGGACAGAGAATATGGAGCAGCAGAGAAGGAATAACATGATAGACAAAGAAAGCTATAAGAAAATAAGATAGGTAACTAAGGTCCATGAAACTATATCTAGATGATTAAGAAAGGAGATGTACTAGATATAGATGTAGAATAATATATTAAATATTTACAAAACTGACATAAGTGTAGCAATATAGGCAATAACAACAGGCAGAATCAGAAAAAAAAGCAGAAATTGAGCCAAGGCTACTTCTACTCTTATTAGTGACAATTTGCCATCAGAGGTTGTCACCAACACAAGTGATCAAGTAACAAATATAAATTCTTACTAATATTATAAATGCGAAAATAACTCTGTCTGTCTGTTACCCTTTCCCGCTTAAACCTCTTAACCGATTTTGATGAAATTTGATACAGACAATTTTTAGACCCTGAGAAAGGACATAAGCAATTTTTCAATTCGAAAAAAGGTTTGTAAGGGGTCGTAAAAGGGGATGAAAAGTTGTATTTTTAGACCTAGAAACTTGAAACTTATTTTTTTAAGGCCATTGATTCGATATAAATAGAAATGACATTCAAAGTTTATATAAGTTTAAGTAAAGAGGTGTGGTATCCAAAAATCTATTCAATCAAAATAGTCTCTTGTGAGTGAGACATATTATGTAGTTACTAAAACACAATATCATAAAAAATAAACAAACATAATTTTGAGCAAAATGTACTTACATGGTATTCCCTTCCACTAACACCTCTTATCCATGATGGAACAGTGTACAATGTCTTAACGGGATGTAGGTTTCCAGCTCCCAATATGTCTATGTAGTCATTTTGCCCAAACAATGCTCTACGTTCTGTCCATGCATTTGTAGGTCTGAAATAAGTGTCCATACAAATTATTCAAGTAGCATTTTATACAAGTATTTTGCAAATACAATAGGAACACGATATATATTAGATATACCTGTATTCGGGCATTGGTAATGGTCGCCCCTCAGAGCGTGGCAATAGCCCACCAGACCAAATTTTTTCTTCATATCCATATCTTCTTATTAATCGGGTTTTATCTGCATGATATCGAGTCCTAAAAATTAATAAAACATTTATTTTCTCTAACATTTCCCATTAAATAGTTACAGCATCAAGTAACTAACCTAACAAAATCAAATAACTAACCTAACAGTGTTGATAGTTGGTCTCCAAAAAGACTTAAGAATAGTAGATCCTAGCCATTCCATAGTCAAGCACTATTGAGGGAAATAAATTACTATTTACTATTGATATTAATATATTTTTTAAATTAATGTATTTTTATAAATTAAATAATAAGACCGTATTTTTGTTCATATATGTCATGCCATAAATGTCAAATAAATGACATTGACAAAGTTAAGTGTTGCTCGAAATAATCAATTTAGACAAAATTTATATACAAATATAAATTAACAGTTATATAAATACAAATAATCAACAAAGCCTTAATGAGAATACCAAAATTAAAGCAAGATTTTGTTGATACTTCATGCATATTTTCATGAATAGTAAACCGTAGTTTTACACTTTCAGTTCATACATATTTTAAACAATACTTACTTAGTAGTACAGAATAATAAAAACTTTAAATTAATTAGGTAAAATATTAAAATATATATTGCATTATAATAAAATCAATACCTTTAGGCATTTTAAAAGTGTTCTCCTTAGGCTTAATAAATTAAAATCGTAAAGCCGTAAATAATTAGTTCCGAAAAAAATAATAATCAACCCAAACAAAATGGCCGTTCATCTATAAAATAAAGTTGTTGATTTATTGTAGAAATCTCTTGAATAGTATGTATTTAGACTATTAATTCACTATAACATACTTAACTTATGTATTAGAACAATTTGTTTCTAGATGTTAATGAGATTTTTTTTTTGTTCTAACTACAGACTACTTTTAGTACTTTGTTTGTTTGTTGTTATTTTTTCATGTTTCCTTTATTCCTCTTCAGTTAAGTAAAAAAATAGTACTTTTAATAATGTTAGAATTTTAAAAGGCATCTATCATAAATTTATAAATTTCCCTTTAGGCCGTAATAAACAAACTTTGTTGGGCGCGCAATTGCGTTGTTTGTTTACTTTAAATTCATAAAAGACAAGAGTAAAAAATTCATAATATTATCTAACTTTGGTAAAGCTAAAGTAATAAATTATAATCATTTTATTTTCAGGCCATATTTTAAAATCATGTCCAAGAGAGATCAAATTGATCGAAATGAACGAAAGTTGGAAACGAGCGACTACGAAAATCTCCTAACACAGCATAGCATATTTGAGTCGTCAAGATCTAAACACCAGGAATTACCCAGTTTTCCTGGCTTTTCCAATGCAGAAACTCAAACAAAGCCGAGTGATATTAAAGGACAGACTTCACAATCTGGACTTGGTACTTGGCACTACAACCCTTGGTGGATGCTTGCCAGTACGTCAAGAACCATCCCCACACAAGATGATTATTCAGAAAATAATGAAGAAGCCAAGGTAAAAGAGGAACCATCTGGAGCAGGCACCCCAGATAGAGATCCTTTACATATAGAATCAGAGCAGTTTAGAACAGGAACAACTCCACCACCTGTTGGGTTAGATTCTTTCTGTGATGACTGTTCAGACCCTTTTTGTGATTCCAGTGCTGCAATATGTCGTAAACTTTTTCACTGTCCCCATTGTAGGAAAAGCTATCCTACTATTCTTGAGTTTAACACACATTTAACTGGAGTACATCCAGCTCAAAAGCCGTTCAGATGCCAAATATGTTTAGAACCATTTCATAAGAAATCACATCTTCGCAGACACCTTGATGCAACTCACACTAGAAAAGATGTAAATAAATGTACTGTTTGCTCTAAATATATTAAAGACAAAAGTAATCTGCGCAAGCATATGCAGGTTCACACAGGAAGAGTGCCTCAAAAACAATTTAAATGTGATTTGTGCAACAATAAGCGTTATATGTCACTGGATAGACTTAATAACCATAAAGTAGTGTGCACAGGGGAAAAGGTGTTAAAGTTTTGCGATATGTGCACCAAAGTATTTGACAATTCCAGATCATTGAACAGTCACAGAAAGGTCCATGCTCGTGAACTAAAATGTGATAACTGTGGAGAACAATTACGTTCCTTGGAACAATATACAAATCATAAGATGCTTTGCCTAGGAACATCATCTGAAGCAAGTGGTAGCCAAAGTGGCACCACTGCTTCAACTAGTTCAACCATGAATCGATGTTGTACACAGCCGGGCTTGTGTGAACATGACAAACCAGCTTACTTGAATATTCCAGGCTATGCTGCAGGTCGAGTACTTGATGCTACTCTTTCATCTTTAAAATCAGAGTTAAATTGATGAAAAGTTGTTAATATGTTTTACAATAGAATTTTGTTAAATTACATCCATTTTTTTTAAACAAGATTACCAAATATATAAATCAATTACATACAGTAATCATTTTCACAATTGAAAATTTCACAAGACTGATTCAAATATCCCGCCTCACGACTTGCTTTATTATTACCATGTAAATTAAGTATTTAGTTGGTAAGCAAACATTCTAGAATACTAATAAAACAGCAACTACTTGAATATTAATAAAAAAAAGGTGTTTGCAGACAAACCAATTTCCCACCGAAGTTTTTGCTGTAATGATGGGTTTGTCTATAGATGGTTTATTAATTTTTTAATGTTCAAGTAGTTTATTGTCTGTAATTTTATAACTTTTAATTCTTTTAATATAAATTTTATGAAGCATGTTTGTTCCACAAGAACAGCTTTACAGTATATAAATATTAAATCGATATTTGCAAAATGTACATTTGTGTAATGACAGATTTATTTTTATTTTGTCTTTTTATATCAATCTTGACTGATTTAGAGTAATATTTATGTGCAGTATTACTACATTTTTTTTTATTTTTCTATTTTGAAAGAGCTAATTAAGCTATGTTATTTTTATAGTTTTTAATAATTGTAACTAAGTTATATTAAACATTAAATATAAGTTTATATTAAACGGTCAGTGGAGACTGTAAATAGAGCATGTTGTATATTTCAATGCTCGTAAGTACTTTACACTCCAAAGACGCTATTTATATTATATAGGCTTGTATACATAGTATTAAGCATGTAAGTTTACAAATGGTACTTTTTGTTTATGACACTAAGCGTGTAGAGATAAGAAAAAATTATAAGTGCAATGAACCATTGGCGAAGCCTATAGCATGTTGCGGTTATGGAAAATATTTGTTGTGTTCTCTTTTCCATAACATTAATGCTTGAAGTGTTACACACTTAAATTTATATTGCTGCAATTTTTTAGGACTATCAGTTATTATTGTATTAATTATGTAAATAGTATGCATCTTAAATGTGGGCTATATTCGATGTTAGCAAGCCTTTTATATATAATAACAGTTACTTGTACTCTAAATTTTATCATTAATTTTTAGTATACCTAATTTTATTTATTTAATTCATGTTATTTTGAAGTACTTTTATTCTGAGGCTTTATTCATTATTTAGTTGTTGCTATTTACAATTGTTTTCAACATATAGCTAAGTTTTTTTTTTTTAATTATATTTAAGTTGAAATAAGTTTGGATTTATTTTATTATGTAAGTGAGACAATTCTTAATTTGCTGTGCAAAAAGTTCAATTCAGTGATAACACGACTTACGACTAAGTACTGCGCTGTTCGTAATATCCCGATTTTGTTTAAAGCTTTGCACATTCAATTATCTTCTTTAAATTTGATTGCAACTTTAGTTAATAGTAACAAAAAATGAGGCTGCGTTAAACCAAATTTTCATTTTTGGCGTATCACCATAAATTACCACAACAGCGCAGTCTTGAAACAACTGCCCTGCTCAGATATAGAGTCGATCATACTTTTATAATAAATTATAAGATGCTAAGCCTGATTATACATGTACATGCATCAAGACGAACAAAACAACTCTCCATCTTATTATCTCGAAAAGAAAGAGACAAAAATACAAATTTTAGAGAAGTCTGAAGTGCTGACTTGTTGTTTCGTTTTAGTGCATGTATACAGGACTAGTCCCATTTTATGTAATTAATATATATTTTATTATAGTGAATTAAGGTAAATCATACAAATAGGTACCATATCAGTTCAAAAATCGCCCATGAGGTATTTGAATGACAATAATCTCCCATTCTATTGTATTTTGGGAACGGAAAAATACGTATGCTAAAAAGCATTTATGGTATTTGGCGACAACATAAATATCGCACCGCTAATGAAATAATGTTGCACTAAAATATTTTTCCATATATAGCCCGAGAGCTTTGGGTATGTATAAAAAACAATCCGCTAAACTTGTTGCCTATATAAACAAAATGGTCCACTACCGCTGATCAGCCCTTAGACAGGTCTTAGTTCCTTTATTCAAATATAACCATAGAAGAATTTAAAAAGTTAGCGTGGTGCCTCAATAATCTTTTAGTGCTTCAAACTCGATTAATAGTTTTATTTACTCTTACAACATTTAACATTATTTTTTCGGTGGTGCGATATATGTACTAATACTATAATGTACTAATAATGACACAATCATATTTGACTTGAAACCAGACATAATCTTGTTATTGTGAAGCTATCCTTGCCTAATTATTCTACTTTCACATCAACTTCAAACTTCGTGTTTTCAATTCCACAAGTAGGTGCTGTTATGACCAGTGAATTTACAGAATGTCGGCTGGGTGTTTTGTATGAAAACCCAATACTTACTTCGTGTTTTGAGTAATGGTGTGTTTGTATAGAAAACAAGCGCATCAGACTAGGATTTTTGCCCAAAGCTTATATCAGGAACGATCGTGATCTCTTCATGTCGTCTGTATTTTAAACGCGAAGTCATCGGCTTCGATATGTTTCCTTCTAAAATTTACAGTAGTAGCAATCAGTGTGGATTTGTGCACAGTACATTAAAAAACAGGCTCGACCTATTACATGTATGCAGTAATGTACCCAATAAGGGCAATTGGGCGATTGACTATTTACTCGATAGGATAAAGCGAACTAATATTTAAGGCACGTCATCATAACGTGCTGCCTCTACTTTGATGAGTTCGGCTCTGATAAAAGCTTATGTGCTTTCGGCCTTTGGACCTACACACGTTATGCCTTATGCGATATTCAGATTACATATTTTTAGATCGACAAATATGTACCTACAAATATTTAGAAATTAGTACAAACGTAATGTGCAGATGTAAAATGATTGACCTGTTCATTCACTGTATAGTTATTTGATACATTTAACAAACAACATTGATAAATTGTCTCCGTAGTAATATTAGCATGGTGTGTATTTTTGATGCACCTAGATTTAAGAAAAAATGTGTTCATATGAATTTAGTTACATAGATTATAGTTTATCTATTAGTGCTGTAGACTGTGAAACAGTGTAATTTCCTTTACAGTTGAACGCTACTTTTTCTATCAACTATGTATAGGATAACCCTTCCATATTTTATTGAAAACTTGAAATTGTTGCTTTGTATATCCCACCTAATTTATTACATTATGTTCGCTATATCGCCTCAATTAGTTGGGAGCAATTAGTGCCCTGGTTACCTATAGGAGGGTACATTTGACACATTGAATTTCGATCTGATTTAAAGAGCCTCAGCAGCAAAACATCTCATTATAGTATAACAAATAAGACAACATATACCCAACTCTTCTGAAAAATATACCGTTATTTTTTGTATGTAGGTGACTAAGTTTGCTAAAGGTAATCTTGACCTACGAATTTATGTAGTACGCCCGCAATCGCATCCAGTTTTGAAAATGTATTATTATGGTAAAGTAAAAAGTCTTGATTACCACACACACTTTTTGACTCGTTTAACTTATACATTAAACTATTTCAAGATAACTGCTTATATAGGACAAAGTTGATTTCCACGTATATATTTTGAAACCGTCGCCCGGAAACTGAATATACCAGCCAGCCTTTTTTTTATGTATTGTATGGGTAAAAACAATGTTTGTCAATGTATCCTTTTTAGATTTACCTGGTATAAAATTTAGCTACCAAACTGAAGTATTAAAATACAGCAATAGAATACCATATGTACATTTTCAGATTATAAGTTTTCTTTTCTGTTACAAGGATTTTTATTTATCACACTAATATTACCCAGTTTCTTTAAATGTCTGTAATAATTTATTAGTCATCAGGTGATGACTTATCACCAATGTTTAGCTAACTGATTTTTTTTTGTCGGAAATGCTAATACTGTTAAACCATTCAATTCAAGCGCCACCGGAATGAATGAGCGAGGCCGCGAGGACTATGCCTATAAGTAAGTTTCACTTGACTAATTGTTTGCAAAAGAGGCGGACGGCGCATTGAGGTAGGTCAGTTATCTGCACACCATCGCAGTACAGGTATTGCTTTACGAAAATAAGTGTTTGTGACTGTGAAGTGACAATGATTGAGAGTGGCATGTATTATCAGGCAGGACTAGAAAAGTATTTTTAAGTAAGTGTAAATATTAATGAACAGTTGGGATACGAGCCCCGGAGCAAAAGAGCCTCGTCTGGTGTAAATCTGGGTTAGTAATTAAGAAAGTAAACCATAATTTGAGTAACATCCAAAGTTTATTTTTACTAATCTTAAAGTCTTTCAAGACCTTACATAACATAATTAAATAAGAAAAATACATACTGAAACACATGTAGCAAAAGTGTTCGTCTACCATTGGCTTTCACGCAAGATGATTCGTCCACCAGTTAGTTGTGTCGCCTTTTCTTTCAATTACAGCTTTAATGCGAAGAGGCATGGTTGTAACGAACACTGCACACTCGTAGGTCGTAATTGACTCCCACACAGGCAAGAGTTTAGCTTTTGACTTTCTCACTTTCTTCTTTTTCCCCCAAAGAATAATAATCGGCGATAAGTCCGGGCTGTTAGATGGCCATGCAGTGGTTGGGATGCTCTTTGACAGCAGCCATGTTTTTGTTGTCCTTGCAGAAAGGCTGGAAACACCGTCTTGTTAAAAAATTAAAAAATCTTTATGTTTGAGTGACGATATGGAGGGCAGTAGAGTTTCTTCCAAAATAGTTTGATATCTTCTCTATATCTATCTGTTGCATTGATGGTACCATCCACAAACTGTATCCCACCGACACCATGCAGCCCCATATCATAAGAGACACTAGAAACTTATATCGAACCACCTTTTCGAACCTTTTTTCTTTCATTGCCGACTGTGACTTTATATTTGCACTCGTCACTCCATATGACACTATGCCATAGATCAGAAGTCCAATTTAAGTGGTCACAACTTTAATTTTTAATCTCTTTTTCTTTTGTGGGGCAGATAATGGTTTCTCCTTAGCTGTGTAAAATCCGTAGCCCATTCTTTTGAACACTCTTTCCTTAAGGATTCTGTTTTCTGCTTCACTGGTGCACCGCGGCGCGCTGCTAGTTTTAAATAATACGAGAAATTGCTGAATTATTACAAAAGTAGAGCTATATATCTATAGCTATCTTAAACAGCGTTTATACCTGTTTTTTGTGGCCACACGTAATCAATACTATAGTTATAAAACTGGTAAAGTTTGCATGTTCAGGGTGAATTTCGAAACAAGTCTTTTTTGAAAATTCGTTTATGTTAAAAAAGTATTTTATCAGCGAGTAACATAGTATGTATATATTTTACTTTATATATATTCGTGACGTAGTCGCTGGTGAAAATTGTCGTTTATTAAGGGTTTATAAGTGGTATAAAAGTAACCTCTCCGATAACTATAAAACAAAGTTATAGATGGTACGTCCTGGGCTCGAGTGGCCGTCATTAAGGTCAAGTAAATTGTTTGCAAATGAGGATTAATAGTGCCGTTAACCAGCATTAACTGACCGCAAGCCAGAGCAGGGACTGAACGCGTTCGCTAGCTAACGCGGTATACTGATGAATGCGTGAGTTATGCTATCGGCAGATCGCCGAGTGCCTACATGTCCTGGCCTACGATATCAAACATGGAAGTCTTTCTCTCGGTATATTTAGCGGCTATAGTTATAGTTATGAGCGGGTTGATTGATTAACGCATCTTTTTTGCAAACTTTCTAAATAACGGGCGCTTTAAAAATGCCCTTCATTGTTATTTTCAATGGCGCTGATAGTCGTGGGTTCGAACTCTAACCAGAACAATTGTTGAATAAATTATGTATATTATGTAAATGATGAATATAATTACTCTTACTGAATGTTGGCTTGCAAGTGACGAAACACTTCCTATACTAAAAAAATATTCCCCACTTGCTACAAAAAACCTACATAACCAAAATGATGGTGTTGTTGTTTTCCTCAACAATAAACTAGATACACATACATACGAACCAGATATATCAGGTGCCAATTGTTTAGTTACTATTTTGAATAACACTGTTGCTATTATATCTATCTATCTCACATACATAGAACCTTTCTTAAATACTTTAGAAAAACTTCTGCATACTCTAAATAGATATTCCAATATAATTTTAATTAGAGATGTAAACATTAACATTAACCCCAATTCTGTCAATAAACAAGCATTAGAATATCTGCACCTATTAGCAACATTCGGTCTTATTCCCACACATCACTTGCCAACGCGTATTGTTAGTTGCTTGGGCCACACAATAGTTAAAACATCCCACCCCTTTAACATAGGTATATGTGATACAAAGTAGTATTACGGATCATTACCCAGTTTTACTTGCCATAAATAAGAAACCTAAACAAATAAACCAACCCATTACAGTCCCAAACATCAATTGCAGCCAAATAACATGTGATCTAAAGGAAGTAAATTGGTCATCAATCTTCGACACGAATGATCCTGAACAGGCTATCAACAATTTGATGAACTGCATTCAAAATTAAAGAAATCACCAAACAATGAAATTCTTACAATTGATACCGAAATTATCATGCTAACATCATAAAAAAAGCTAAAATTAGTTATGAAAAAGCACAACTTTAATTGGCTAGCTCTACTAGTGTCAAAAAAACTTGGGGAATCATAAATAAAATAACACGTCACAAAACAGCAGGACATAGTTACTTTGACCTCTTGAAACTTAATAATGACCCAAAAAAATCTGTGGATGACATAAACAAGTACTTCAGTGAAGTAGGAGAGACACTGGCAGATAAAATAAAGGAACAATCACAAAATACTATTCCCTTAATAAAATCTAAAACCGAAAGTTCTTTTGTATTACTGAACACTGATTGAAAAGAAAAAATATCTTTATTAAATTCTTTATCAAAAATTGTAGAAAAACTGATTAATAAAAAGCTTGTTAAATATCTTGAGGACAAAAATCTTCTCTCACCAAATCATTTTGGTTTTGGGGGAGGAAGATCGACTAGTAGTGCGGATCTCACTAATTTCTTGGTCAGTGAACTTAATTATGGAAAAAAATGTATTGGAATATTCCTTGACCTTCTACTTCGAAGACTTGAGTCTGTTGGTGTAAGAGGGGAACAACTCAATCTTTTCAAAAGTTATCTGAGCCATAGACAACAAACAATTAAAATAAGTAGCTTTATTAGTGAACCCTGTGAAGTAAAATATGGAGTACCTCAAGGGAGTGTGTTGGGACCTATTTATTATTTATCATCTAGTAATTAGTGGTAGTGACTGGGAAGATGTCACTGCAAATGTCCAAACTGGCTTTACTGACATACAACAAAAATTTAATGATAGCCTACTTACTAACTTTAAATGCAGATAAAACAAAATTTTTAACTTTTTCGATTACTAAAAAATCTCAACCAACTACAAATTCTTTGCATCTCTTCGCCCACCAGATAAATTGTAAATTTAAGAATGTAAATTGTAAATTTACTGGTGTTTGTCCGAAATTAGAAAATGTTTCAATATAGAAATATCTTGGCATAACATTGGATTCTTTATTAACTGTTAAACCTCACATAAATATTTTAACGCAAAGAATTCCGAAATTAACTGCAGTTTTTAGAAATATAAGACATATTGCTACAGAAAAAATTTAAAAACATTATATGTAACTCTATGACAGTCTCTCTTTTCGTACGTACGTTTACTTGGGGGGTAACTTGGTGGTACGTATTACTATTTGGGGGGGTGCTACTAAAACGAATATGGTACCACTAGAAAGGGCTCAGAGATCTGTGCTCAAAGTTATGTACATTTTACCCTTTAAATACCCTACCTCAAAACTATATCTATAGCAAAGTTTTAACAGTGAGACAATTGTACTACCAATAACTTATTCTCAAACAGCATAAACTTTGTAAACCTGAAAATAAACTAACTCATAGTAGACGAAAGTATGTGGATTTCCAAAATATACATCAGCCACGTCGTACCCGGTTTGCATAGCGATTTCCAAATTTTGCAGGACCATTTATTTATAATAAAATTAACCATGAAATAGATATTCATGACATGAATAAACACTCATGCAAAACAACAGTGAGGGAATGGCTCTTGGCATTGGGCTACAACAACGACTTGACTATATTTATTGTTACTATTATTGTTTATATATATTGTATTTAGATAGTATAGCTTCATATTCTATGTATTTATGTAATATATGCGTAAATAATATGTTGTACTTACAAACCTTGTATTATATTAGACCATATACACACACATTCACACCTACATGCACACTACAGAGCATAGGTGCCTATAAGAACAGGCTAGACCTAGTTTAGGTACTTAAGTATCAAAGTGTAATTTAGTTTAAGTTTCCTTTTGTTGTTAAACAAAGTTATTATTATTATTATTTGAGTTTCTGTGCCTGGGTGTTAAATATGTAATTTTAAGTATTATCTTTATGTTTGCTCTCTTGTCTAATGTCTGTAACTCAAGTGCTTTAAGTTTAATCTAATTCAATTCAATGTATATGTTGTTTGACTGAAGTTGAATAAAACATTTTTTGATAAAAAAGAAAACATTGTTTTATTCACATTTTGTTAATTACATGTAGTCTTTAGCTTAAATTACAACCCTTCCCCGTTTAGCAGACGCTTTAATAATTTTTGATTTCTTTTCTTTCTTCTTTTTACTTATATTTTCTGTTCGCTTCTTCTGTCTTTCTTCCTTCTTTTGTTCTACACCCTGAATTCGAGTATCCCATTTTTTTTGACTCTGTTTCTTCTTTTGTTCCTATAATTAACAAATAAATTTTAGTATTGAATTGAGTGGCGAAATTATTTTCTGATAATAGGAAACTTCTTGAGCATAAGGTGACGGAGTGTAGTATCACTCACTCACACTCATGGATACCAGCATGCAAAAATGCCTTACTATTTTTCTGCTATTGTATATTGTCTAATAGTATATTTTCGGTAAAATTACCTTCCTAAGTCTATTATTTTGTTTTATTTATTAGTCACAGATTTCCAAACCTAGACAGAATTTCAGTTGCTCAAAAATTATAAACAGACGTTTCTTTTGTTATATGTATAATCCATTGAAATGTCTCTTGACATGAGTATCAATTTACCATTACCTTTAATTAATTTTTAGATTAACTTTTGTGGGTCGAAGTTTCCAGAATTTATTTGCCATTTGGAGAAGTGACACTCCTAATGCTTGCTAGTATACTGTATGTTTGCTTGCATGCAACAAATGTTATTTTGGCCAAGTGTAAGTTCGGTAAAAAGTTATATATAGTTACAATAATAAAGAAAAACATTGATAATAGGTCAACTTATATAGTCACAAATATTCAACAAAATGCAGTTGTCAGTAACAAAAAATCAAACATAAGATAACTGTTTTGAACCATTAGTTGTGTACAAAAGTCCTCTAGAACAATTTGTTTAACTCAGGCCTTCACATCTACTTGTAAAATGTCTCAAATGCTCTTGTTTATCCCTATGAGTTAAAATACAGACAAACAATGTCAAAGCATATGTGGGCATAGTATCAATGTAACTTTGAAAACATGACAAGCAGAAACAATTATAAAGCTCTAGAACTATAAAATATATTTATGTTTATTACAAATTTAAAACAAGTTTTTAAAAATACAAGTGTATTCAACTATATGCAGATTGTAGCTGCAATGCAGAAGGCTTCTGTATTACTGAAAATATGTGCTAGTATACTCGTTATATTATTGAGAGACATATTAGTTAAAGGGAAAATTATTTGCTCTAGGTATTCCATACACAATTAGGCAGTTATAACTTTATACATATATATATATATATATTTGCTATCAATTGTATTAATTCTATTAATATAAATAATAAACATATGTGTAAATGTTATCCACATATATAAACCAGACAAACACAAAGGTTATAATTTATAAAGACACTACCAACAACCCCACACATTGTCAAAGTGTAGACATTTCTTAAAATAGGTATGCATACAAAAATATAGACTTGATTTACAAATATTAAATTATAGCCAAAGCCAAGCCTCACTTCTCCAAAAAAATAGACAGATAAATTACATAATTCCTTACCATCTTCTTAATTGACTTCTTCAATAAAGTCTGGTCATCTTTTACTTTAACCCCCTCGGCTTTGTGAAGAACATTTTTCCAAGCTATTTTCTCCTTTAATTCCTTTGCTTTACTACCACCAGTTTCTTCTAAATTGCGAATTTTTTGTTCTTGTTCTTTCAAAGTATTCAGAATTTTTTTAGGATCTCTTTCCGCTTTTGAAACCTTATCTGTAATAAAATAAAAATATATATAAAATTTGTTAATATCATTATGACAGATCTTAATGAGTAAATAATTGCATTAATAAAAGTTAATAATTCCAAATATTAGCTAGATAAAATTCTTAATTATCATTTAATTTCAAATATACCTTTTCTACCAACATTGGCAAAGTCAAACTTAGAAAATACTAGTTTTCCATCAGTGTTGAAAACAGGCTTCGCAACATTGACTTTGGGCTTTTCTTCTTTCTCTGCTTTTTTATTGTTAATAAGTGCTGTATCATCTGTAACTGGTTTCACTCTAATTTTGTTGAGTCTTTCTTTTTTCTTGATTGTTTTATTTAATTTACTGCTAATGCTTTTTTTGACTAACTTGTTCTTTAAATTAAAATTGTTTTTAGACTTCAGTTTTTGTAACTTTTCCTCGAGTTCAGTAATGTTGCGAGCACGATTAGATAATTCTATATTCTCAATCTGTTTATCTATAACAATTTCATAATCTAGTTCTTCTTTCTCATCTGAAAACAAAGATAATCAGTAATACAGTAGTTACGTTTGAAGACTTGTAGGTTATTTAGAATAAAAGTAAATATCCATTTAAAAAGGACTTACCCTTAGATTGTGTCGGTAAATTTAAAACAGAAAGGATATTTTTTACAAAAACTAATTCTTTTCCGAGATCTTTTTTAATAATTTTAATCTTAAACTTCTTTGATATGGACATTATAACGGCAACCAAATAGATTTCTGCTAAAAAAGATATGAATCTTCAACATAACAATTCTTCATAACCTGAAAATATCAATTCAACCTCATGACACTGACACACAGTGTTGCCAACTCCAGCATAGAGCCAAACTGTAGATATTCTCAAAAAACAACTGTAGTAAACTGTAAATATCAAATTAAGAAACAGTAAATCTTCAGCTTAATATTTTTATCATTGAATGATAGTTAAAGATTTAATAAATTTTAGAGAGACTATTAAAAACAATAAAATTCATGTGATTCTCGAAGTTTTAATCATAAAGATACATACATTAGGTCAAATAAAATTAGTAATTAAGAGCTAGTATTGCAACACAATAAAATAGTAGTGGATCAGCAGATAAACATGTTAGTTAATATTACTAGCTACAGTCTCAGTTTCAATTTGAAAGTCTTCTTGATTTTCCGTTTCATCTTTATCATTAATGTTGGAAAACAAGCGTTCTACCGTCTGTGCGGCAAACATAATGCATAAACATAATACATGCTTTCTGGTTAAAGTCGATAACAGTGGAAACTAGCTTCATTCCTCGATAAGAGACATTTTCGAGTGAAAGTGGAAAACGTTCTATCAACAGAACGAGCCGCTGAGGCCGGTGTACCTCAGGGCAGCTGCATCTCGCCCGCGCTGTACAGCTTGTATACGGACGATATTCCGGTAGGAGAAGGCACACATCTGGCACTACATATACGCAGACGACGCCACCTACTACGCATCCTCAGTCAACCTAAAACACGCAGCTAAGATATTACAGAACAACCTCGACCTACTGCCCGAGTGGCTAAGCAGATGGAGGCTGCAGTCATTGGCCGCCACTCCCTTCTCCCGAAACCACTAATGCCAATGGGGCAAGAAGTCACGTGGTCCCACAAGGGCAAATACCTGGGGATCACAATAGACAGCCACCTGTGCATGAAGCACCACACCGAACACGTGATCAAAAAGACCAGGTCGGTCGCGCATCTACTCCGCCCGGTATTCGCCTCCAAACTCCCGCTCAGAACGAAGCTGGGAGTTTACAAAACATATGTTCGACCTCACCTCACATATGCAGCCCCGGCATGGTACGCACTAACCAGCCGGACCAACAAAGTCCGCCTTCAATCCCAGCAGTCCCGCGTTCTACGCACAATCGTCGGAGCACCGCGCATGGTACGAAACGCGACGATACACCGGGACCTGAGAACAGAATACATCGAAGATTTCATTCGCAGATTGTCGAGCGCAATGTTCGCGCGCGCCGACAAAGCCTCCCTGGCGAATCCGCACCTGCGCAGCATAGCGCCGCTGCACGCCAGACCACCGGACTCCAAGGCCTACCAGCGAGAACTCACGGCCGGTGAGGTCGAACATGACTCCTGAAGGGCATCGAAAAATACATCGACTCCCTGATGTGGAGAACCCTAACAGGACCTGGATGACCTGACCTGATGACTAAGAGCGGTGGGTCCATCAAAAACCAAAAACTCCCACAAAACCATCGCCAAAAGCCTGCATAGTTCGTCAAAAACGCCTATGCAAACAACATAAAGAAGCCAATGTAAACAAAACAATACATCAATACAAAAGTGTATTACGTATAAAAACGAAGAAACTACGAACAAGGAAAAAAAATAATAAGACACCTAAACGAAGAAACATTCGCAAGAATTGTAAAGAAAAATGGGGGTGGAAGCCAAAAATGTTTTCCACCGCAACCCAATGACCCGCCGATATTAATCGACGGCGTGTGAATACTGCGACAGAGGCGCGGAGCGCCGCAGTCGCGTCCGCGCAGCCTGTGGCAGCGCGTCGACAACCACAGTTGATGTAACAGTGGAAACATCACAGAGCCATCGCCTTTTTTTAATTTAGAAACATGCCCCAAAATTCTTCTACACTGGGCTTCTCAATCTCATTATTCTCTCAAAATCCAAAATGGTCTTGCTAAGGGTTCTTCATTCTCTAATTCTGTTATATTTCTGGACAAATAAATGGGAAATGGTATAATATATCAGAAATTGAAGTTATATGTTTTTTGTTTAACTCAAAAACGGACTACCGCGTAGCAAACAAAGGTGGCGCTAGAATCATAGGCACAAAACAGTAAATATCGAGGCCTCCACTAAAAACTGAGAGGATTTTCAAGAAACTGTAGGGTTGGCTACGCTGCTGCCACATGTAATCGGAAGTCGAAGGATTTTTTTAAGGGATTTTTTTTAACCAATTTAGGGAAGTCGGTCCTAAATACGAATCTAAAACAAACTTTATATTCAATATCACTTTGCCTGTAAAAATGTGAAGCTAGTCTGGTATGTCTAATTACGGGCTACAACTATATATTTTTTTAACTAATCTGATCAGTCGATTTTGACATTGACGTTTTATTATAACATTTCGAAATGAATATTTAACTTGACAATCTTGACATGATAAAAACATCATCCTTCTTCATGTAGTATCTATTACATCAAAACTACAAAATGAGGAATATGTGTATTATAAGGAAATTTTCATCTACCATCGTGCGTACTAACCAAACATTCTTAGATGAAATGAATAAAAATTTTATTCCGCTGAATGCAGTTCAAAAGACTTTGTTAATTTGTGGATCTGCCGCTATATCTCTTTTCAATCCGTATAGAGGTGATATGATTGCTTGTTTAGGAGAAGTGACTGGCGAAAACGCAATGAGATATATGAAAGACCGGATGCTTGAGACGCCAGAAGGCTCAGAAATATTAAAGGAAATGCCAAGAATTAATTCAAAGACAGTATCATTCCAAAAACTATCAGAGATGCCTGAAAATACTGTTGGTAGGATATATGCAGATTTTATGCGAGATAATAACATTACTGCCGATTCTCGGCTTCCAGTTCAGTTTATTTCTGATCCTGAATTGGCATATGTAATGCAAAGATATAGAGAAGTCCATGATTTGGTTCATGCTACTTTATTTATGAAAACAACTATGTTAGGAGAGGTAATTAGTTAAAGCAGTGTTTATAAGATTTACTTTGTATGATCTGAATCTCACTCAAAGGTAATGAAATGTTATTTTATTTTAAGGTTACTGTGAAATGGGTAGAAGGAATTCAAACAACTCTACCAATGTGTATCAATGGAGGTATTTGGGGTGCTGGTAGACTCAAGCCTAAGCATAGACAACTATATTTAAAGTTTTACCTACCATGGGCCATCAAAACTGGGAACAGTGCCAAATTTCTGCAAGGTATAATATTTATTAAAATATTCATTAACAGATAGCATTACACTATTATTTTATAAGTCATTAGTATAATAACAACTTGCATTAATAAAAATAATTGAAAAATACATATGATATTTTTAAACAAATTTTCTTTACTAGTGACAAAAATAATCACTGTAATGCCTTTTTATTATCCTATGTACTTATATGGATACATACATAAATCACACCTGTCCATCAAGATAGGCTGAGACTGGATCTCCTATTGTTATGATCTTGGCATACATCTCTTACTTCCCTTACTCACATTAGTCCTTCCAAATACGCTCATTTATTCTTGGTACTTCTGACATGGCCCTTCTGTAATACCTCTTCTACCTGATTAAGAGTAGTGGCCTAGGTCGTCTTATTTGGATACACCGCAAAAATATTATTTTGCTTACAGGTATTTACTTTGAAAAAAGGTGGGAACAAGATATTGATGACTTTCACAAAGAAATTAATATTACCAGACTTTTAAAAAAATTATAAAAGATAATAATTGTTGTGAAATTACTTGTCGTTACTTAATGTATATTAACTGGAAAAATAATGTAAATAAAAGTTTAGGTAACTGTTTATAGTTTATTGCAATTTTTAATATTACTCCTTGTATTAAAGTAAAACAGAGAATATTTGAATCATAACAACATTTCAGAACTGCGTCCATTACAGTTATGTAAAGGTGTGGTGCAACTTCCAACTTCTACAATCCATTCATACCATACTCTTCTTGTGTCTACACAGCGCCAAAAAGTTGCTGTTATGGTCTCTCCTTTGTGGACACGAAGTGGAGTCTAGAATAAGATGAAGTACATGCTGTTATTAAGTATTTAAATTAAAAAAAAAATTATTTCACTTTATCAATGACTTATTAACGACAAGTTATTTAAATACTATTTTGTATTCACATATGAATACAAAATAGTATTTAAAGAATTTGAACTGAAGTAAATTATATACATTGATAGAATTTCTTTCTTTAGTTCTTAATAATCTTGTTTTGTTTGTAGCAAACACTAAATGATAAACATGAATTTCAATTAATAGAAATATTACCTTTATTGGAATGAACACAGGAAACCATGATATCATTCCAGGGCTGTGTGTAGTAGGTACAATACTTAACGTTTCTTTTCCATATAGAGTACAATCAAAATATCCACCAAACCCATGCATAACATTGTCTTGTTCCACAGCCCATGTGATTGTAACTGACCTTCTGTTGTCAGTCAAAGGCAAACCTCTGTAATCTGCCATTTCTTGGCCTTCATAATCTGTAGCTCCTTTTGATGGATGTTTAAAGTTGAATACTAACTAAAATGATTTTAATTATGACAATTATTTGACTACATATTCACTACAGATGCAAGTAATTAATACAGTGAAGAATTTTAACACAAAAAGTACCTTAGTTTCTGCAATATCATGTTTATTTTGCATATAAACAACCCATAATGTTTCAAGGTTTTTATCCTTTTGTACACTAGTCCCAGAAGTTGCTGCTTTAGCAGCTGCCCACAATCTCGGAGAAGAAATAGGTGCCACATAAGAATTATATTCACAAGGTATTGATATACCATTAGGTTTTAAAAGGCTTGCTGCTCCATCCAAACATTCAGGTGATAACTCATTATCACCCCATGAACCTGAAATAATTGTAAAATATTATAATTTAACATCATAATAGTTCTAAGTTAGTTTTTTTTTAAAGTTACCATAATTTTGGTTATTGATGTTTTTTTTCAAAAGGGCCTCAGAATAAAACTAAAATATTTATATCTATTTTATTCTGCAGACTATGAATTATGAACTGTTAGATTAAATTATTAGAACTTAAATTCAAAGAAAAAGAAAATGTTTTAATAATTTACCTAGTAGCTCTGAGACAATAATATCTGCTTTATTACTTAAATTGATATATCTCATGTCTCCTGGTACAACAACAACATCGCGGTCGCGCCACACCTCGCGAACCTGTGCTGTAAGAACCACCACAGCACATGGATTTTTTTCTACAGCAATTACCTGCAAGCATTGATTAGGATAATTAATTATAATAGAATAGTTTAAATAAGTTCTATGGCTATGAGGTTATTTCTTTGTTATTTATGAAAATTTAATTTAAATAAACTTAGATATAAAACAATTGTTACCATTGAAAATATGAAAGATTGAAATGTAGTTTTCTATTAACATAGATAAATTTGTGAAGTTTCCGCTCCTTATAAGAGCATTACTACTACCAATTTCTATTTGGTAATAGTAATCCTCTTACAAGAAGATTTATTTTTAATTACTCTGGATGATGAAATATATCTTTAGAACATGAACATATGAAATAACCAGATGCACATAGAAAAGTAAGTCTTAATGCTAATTTGTTTGGTTAGCTGTTGAAAGTTGACATAAGTGCAGTGGTTGTTAACCAAAAGAAAAAATCAAAGATTCACCAAACACAGGTTAGTTTAGTTAGTTAATAAATTACTTAAGAAATATGAATGAAAATTATAATACTACTAAATACAAAGAATTTTGCAGATTACATTTTAAATTCTTGAATTTGTATACCACAAAACATGACTTCATAGTGTTTCATTGCACATAGTAATAAAAAAATTTACTTTTTAAGAATGCATGGCATTCCATAGCAAAGCTGCACCAATTGTCAAGTAATGCTGTGTTCTATTTTTTAATCCATGGTTAAAAAAAACCTAATATTTATTTAACTCACTTTTACTTTGCTGTTTGTGATATCAGCTGCATTGAATGTAGCTCTTACTAGTGGCCCTCTACCGGCACCAAGCACCATAACAGTAATGGCCTTTTTATCACAATTATCACCTTGCCCTAATTCTCCTTGCTTTATACTTTGATTTGGGTTCTCCTAAAATAAAAAAAGGGTATTTGAGTCATTCAAGCAAAAGAATGAAGTATTGACATAAGTGAGTAATATTGATTAAATGGATATAGACTTACATTTTTAGAGCTTGACTTTTTCTGAAGATCTATCAGTGCCTGGGCTATTGCTTTCTGATACTGATCATACTTAACTGGATCTTTTTCAAAAACATTGTAAGTGTGAGTATCCAAATTGTCAGCAAGTGGTTGCAGTGGTATTTGGAGATAATCTTCCCATCTAATAATAACAAAAATATATTGAGCACAAATAAAATTAAAAACATTAATTTAGTATGTCCCTACAAGTTAATAGTCATTTACAGAAATAGTAATACCCTCTTGCATAGCTCAGCATTAGATCATCATTAGGATTGGGACGCCTCTGCCAGAGTCTATATAGATATTGAAGATAGAATTCAACATTAGACCTCCTTGCTCCAGAAACAATAACCTGTGCCTCCCGGTCCACCATACTCACAACAACCTGCTGATGAGCACGGGATAGCACAGGATAACTGAAAAAAGACAATAAATCATTAAGTCACATTTGTAAAAATTCCAAACAAAAAATATTTGTCCAAGGTATTAAGACTTAGACATACCCTTTTTTGTTATTATGAAAAATTGAAGTAGGTACAATTATAGCTTTTACAGGTTCTCCAAGCCATCGTTTTATCAAGTCTTGGGATGGTAAATCTGCAGACAGTTCTAAAACAACACCAACTCTTTTATCAAAATCAAGCCTTTCATGAAACTTTGACCACCAATACCAAGGTTCTTCCCATGCTGCTTCATCTTCATTTCCACAAATTTCTGAATTTCTTAGAGTTCTTTTTGCTGCCAATGGCACACAAGTCCAAATTAAAGATGGATGGTGGCTGAAACATGTTTAATTAACTACTCAGTTACAAGTAAAATATTTAAATTTTTACTATAAAACAACACATCAAAAAAATAATTTAGTAATTCAGATCTAATGTATTGGTAAAATGTTTACCTGCTCTCATAATAGCCTTGGATAATTCTAGCCAAATTATTATTTTTTACACTAGATAATGTTAACATAATAGCCGGCAACCCAAGGCCGCGGCAATAGGACAATTCTTCACTCAAGCAATCTTCATGACGTCGACGAACCAAAGGTAGATGTGAATCAACATCCAGATATGGTGATAATTTTCCAACCATTCTACTAGTCCAGTCTTGTGGCGATAGTATCATATCGGATCTAGTAAAGCCCCCAGTTTTTCCCGCAATACCAGCATGTTGTCTACGAAAACGTGGGTGTACTATAGGAGAAACTATAAATGAATAATTACAATGAAGTGCTTCAGTTAAACATGCTTGTAAATCTGGAGTGACAGCATATTCCAGTCCACAAGATATTTCGGTTTGTGACATTTTGGAAAATGTATATACTTTCAATTAAAATTAAAACAAAAATTGTGCAGAAAGAAAAAGAAGCATTTTCGATAAACTTCAAACAAACTTCAAAATTATTTCAAACCATAAACAATATTTTTGTTTAAGAACGATAAAAAACGTGAAGATAAAAAAGTAATAAAAAGCATTTCACGTTATTGCAAAATAAATAAAACTGTCATAGGTATATACCTTATATATCAAGAAAGTGATTTATCTATTTGAAATGCTTGATTTATATTTCAAACGAAGCAGGAATTGTGTGTAAATATATCGATCTAATTTAATGTACTCACAGTTATAATAATATATGCATTATATCACTTATTATACAAATTGTTTTAATTGATAAAGAATTCTACAAATGGACATGAACAGATCAACCTACCCAAATCTGCCAATTTTCTTTTGAGTCAATTTTGACCTCAATATCTCTGTTTTATAGATTAATATCGATTGCGAAATTTGAATAGATTTGGGTTGGTCGATCTGTTGCTGTGTTAGTAAAAGTTAAATAAAACGGCTCATTAGTCATTCAAAATTTAATCTTAAATAAGCCTTATATTGGTCTTACACAAACGAGGATTTCACATTTAAATACATTAGTGACTTTAAAAATAGGCTATAACAACTGAACTTAAATATACACAAAATTTTTATGTTTTCATTATATTCATGTCTCGACAAAAAGTTCATAAAACAGAACTCTGAAACATTTATGACTCTGTCAATAGGCTGTTCCCAAGCATCACATGCTCAGAATGGAGATGGGCAACGGCATCCTCTTCGCGAAAGCTGCGTTCTGCGATTGCCAACACGCTTGCCTAGCGGGGCAAAATTCCCCCCTTAGGGAGGCCCATGTCCAGCTGTGGGCTTCCTATGGCTGTAATGATGATGATTATTTTTCCGAAGATGTCAACATGTTTCACGACAAAAGCTAAGAAAAATAGGTCCACACAGCAACAGACCAACCTTCAAAGCAACTTCGCGATCGATATTTATCTATAAAACAGAGATATTGAGTTTAAAATTGATAAATTTGGGTAGGTTGATCTGTTACTTACCGTTAATACTGTTGTCAATGTCAATGACGCAAATGCGACAAATTTATCGATATATTTCTAAAAAAGAATTCGATATATTATATTGATATTTTTTCCCAAGAAGCAGTTACCTACAGTAACTTATGATATACCTACCAAAGTCACCATATAGCCTGCGCCAAATCTTTGTTTAGATCAGACTTTGAATAGGTCATTTACATTGTGCGTAGCTTGAGCAGAGCTGCTAACGATATTTAGGAAAAAGGAAATTCTGGCTCGACCGTTATTTGTTGTTTTTTTGTATATTACTATTATACGGCGTTGTAAGAACAAAAAGCGATACTAGTTCCGTGACTCGATTAGTTGGCGTAACGTGTTGTGCATTATTATTGTATATGTCACCACAAATAGATATATGTGTTTATGATATTTGGAAATAAATATCAAGTAAAAATAATATTATTATCAATAATATCGACAATATTTCTGAAAATAAGCAAAATATATTCGCTTATCGATATTTCGATTTATTTGCCCGAGCCTAGTCATTATTGTCACTTGCTTTTGCGTAACACATGAGAGGAGTAGACTGAAAAATTTCTCTAGCAAGTTGGCATTGACATATTTAATTCATTCGTGTTTAATGACAGCAAGTAAATAAAAAACGCGTCATCTTAATATGTTGAAGTTAGATAAAATTATGTAGATTAATAATATGACCGGCAGATAGACTGCAGACCTTGTTAAAATTGATTTGATTGAACTTGTTAAATTCGCTCAAACCAAGGATATATAAATTTATCTTTAATAATGCATACCATTATGAATAGCTTAATAATAAACGTAAGAATCGTATGTAAAACTAAAACTTGTATTTGGTGAGCCTAAATGTTATAAAATTATGAATGAAAGTAATCCTTTAGATTTTACTAGAAGAAAAAATGGTTCCACTTCTAATAATCGAAGCGGTAGACCACCACAAGGAAAAGCTGTCGCATTTGGACCTGAACCCGAGTCTTATGTATCAAAAATGCTAAAGATACATAAAGACAAAAATATAGCATTCCAAAATGATCCCCAGTGTGTAATGTCTTTAGAAAATGACACTATCGTAACGAAAAAGTATGTACCTATGATTATTGTTTGTATTTAAATAAAAAAATAGTGCATGTCCAACAACACCACAAAACATTTTCAATTAGAAATAATAATTCTTAATTATAAGAAAATTCTTTCAGGGTGATCAAAACTGACAAACTAAAAAATAAAACAAGAGATAAAAAGCTAAGTGTATGTGAATACCCAAACTGCAGGTATACAACCAGGATATCATCAAATCTAACCAAACATATGAGAACACATACTTCAGAAAAGCCGTACCTATGTGATAGATGCTCATTTCGCACAAATTTTGTGAATTCATTAAAAGTTCATAAGAGAATACACACCAATGAAAGACCATACAAATGTGATCTTTGTAGTTATCAATGTAACAGCAGTTCTAATCTTAAAAAGCACTGTAAAAACATTCATACAACCTATGGACTGGCAAGAAATAACTTGTAACATTATTATGTATGTGTGGCTTGCAGATGATTGTTAATGTATTTAAAAATTTACAATCATGATAGTAATGATAGCAGAAAATAAATCCAATAATATGGCACTTCCAGGTGAAAAACCTGAAAGAAACAAGCATGACAGCGCTTGTATCATGCCCTAGTCAAGTAACATTAAAGAATAAATAGGTATAAGTATAATTTTAATATTTATTTTTAACTTCCTTACCAATGTAATTTACCTACTAGTTTTTTGCTACATATATAATTTTCAGTTTATAGATTGAATTTTTCAAATATTAATTCACAAGTAACAAAAACGTAGTAAAGTAGTGATTGAAGTATAAATAAAACAAGGTTTTTCAAAGCATATAACTATTTATACAACCTAAATATATTCTAAAAGTATATAACTGGTATAAACATTGTTGCCCAAAAAGTACCTTCTTACACAAAGTCTGTCCTCTTATAACATGATAAAATATAATACATCATGTAGTATATATACAAACAGTTTTGAGCTGAATGGCGAGGTTATTAGGAAGGTTGATATAGTTTCCGCCTCATTTTTCATTAATCTAACATTTATTTCAACAAAACAACATCATAATTACATAATTAATTTGTCATAATTTAGTTTCAATCTCTTCAATCAAACAAACATTGTAAAATTTGTTACTACATTATACAATTTTCCGAGCATCCGCATATACATAGCAATCCTATTATATTTTAATCCTCTAGACAGCTTAGCAAGTTGAAATTTTTGATTTGTATGAACCTTATGTCAATAGCTCAAGTTGAAATTATGGAAGTCGTTGCTAGAGCTCTATAACAGAGTATCACACATGGTAGTCCAGTAATGTTTACACTGGTGGAATGAAAGTTTTGTCTACGATATTTTGTAGGTTCATCTCTCGCGGTCATCTTTGTCCTCCATCTGTACAATATCAAATAGACTTTGAGCTCGGAAACTGATATTATTTTAATACTAGTCTGGTTTATAAGGATAAGCCCTTTATCAGTGACAGTGTTCAGTGAAATCAACGACCACTGACTCGCGCCATCCAAAGAGAAAGTAACCGGTAGCGGATCCTAGCACAACTGCTGCACAGAGCCAAGTGTTGTATGTCATAAATACCAGCATTAACATGTAACTAACAAACACTTGAATGCCGTGAAGAATCGTTTGCCAGCCATGCGCCGTGCTCATCATTCTAGGGCTGGAACAAAATAAAGAGAGAATAGATAATAGCTTTTACTTCTTATAAATAACTTAAACATACTATTTACTACTTACTATACTTTTATTATAAACAGATATAGCATCTATCTTCAATATAACCTCGTAAATAATCCTTACTAATATTATAAATGCGAAAGTGACTCTGTCTGTCTGTTACGCTTTCCCGCTTAAACCTCTCAACCGATTTTAATGAAATTTGGCACAGACAATCTTTAGACCCTGAGATAGAACATAGGCTACTTTTTATTGCAAAATAGGGGTGGTAAGGGGTTGAAAAGGGGGATGGAAGTTTGTATGGGATTTCTTAATTTTAAAAGATAAAACCATGAAACTTTATATTTAAGCACTTGATAAGAAATAATAAAACATTTGTTCTAGCGTTTTTGAAATTTCGAACTGTGAGGGGATGAAATAAAGGTTGAAAGTTTGTATGAAGTTCGTAATTTTTGAAGATAAAAACATTACATTTTGTATTTAAGCACTAAATAAGATACAAAAATCGTTTGTTTTAGCATTTGCACTTTTTTACCAGTGTGGGGGTGAAATAGGGGTTAAAAGTTTGTATGGGTGTTCGTCATTTTTAAGATAAAACCATAAGACTTGGTACGTAGGTTTCTTAGGATGTGCAGAGTTTTTCTACAAACGGAAATCCGAAATTCGAACGGAACGGAACTGATTCAGAACGGGAACTACGAAACCAAACTTTTTGTATACAAAATCTTAAGCACTGAACCTAGGAACATGATATTTAGAAGTTTTGGATGTATCAAGTTAAAAAAAAATTGGCTTTAAAGTAAAAAATCCTTCTAACGAATACTCTGCATCACCGCCGCTGTCATTGGTCGTCGGTCGTCGTCGCGCACATTCGCCGAAGTGTGGCGGCCGGCAACTAACTCTACATAACTATTCCTACCCGAACGGGCAGATACGTGAGGGCAGACGACGTTGTCGGACGCATGCGATTAGAGAAATTTGCGCTACAAAGATTTAGGTACTTTTTTCGATCCATTAGGTTATTGTGTCTCTTGGACACAAGGGACCAATACATTTTCCTGAGTACTTTCTGCCACTCAATGCTATATCCAAATCTATACCGTTCCTTTAATCCATATCGTATATCTAATATTCAAATTAAAAGTACGCAGACAAAGTCGCGGGTACCGGCTATCTATATATAAGAGAAAGTCGTGTTAGTTACTACACTTATAACTCAAGAACGGCTGAACTAATTTAGCTTAAAGTTTGTAGAGATGTAGCTTAGAACCGAGGGAAGGAGAAGGTTCTTATGACAGAAGAAAAAATAAAGAATTGGGCGGAAACTTAGAAAATTTAGGTATCCCCTCTAAGGCGGTACGAAGTTCGCGGGGGCAGCTAGTAAACAATATATTTAAGATATAATATTGACTTCTACTAGAGCAAAAATAATAGAGTTGGTTTACTCAAATCTTCAGAACATCCCTACTAATATTATAAATGCGAAAGTAACTCTGTCTGTCTGTCTGTTACGCTTTCCCGCATCCGCATCCGCCTATATCCATACAAATATTTAAAGTATTAAAATGTGTATCTGATTTTGATGAAATTTGCCAACTCGACCACCTCTACCCCAGGTTAGGACTAGTTTCGATTCTGTATAAAGTCCCCTGGGATCCAACATAAAGTTCACATGGACAAAGTCGCGGACGGTAAGCAAGTTATAATAAATATAAACCAAAAAAAAATAAACAAAATTGTATACAACATGTCAAAAATACAAACAAGCGATACTGCCCGCCTGTTTAATTCTCTTAGCAACTAGTACTAGACGCCCTAAGAAGGCAAACAAGAAAAAGTAAACGTACGCATTACATTACTATTTCCATTCTCATCCAAGTTCTGTGCTTTTACCATATTAAACAAAACAGACAGATAAGTGGTATTATTGCTTTTGCTGCCTCTGTAACTACGCCCGTATATCCTCATAAACTAGATAAGAGGTAAAGGAAAAGAGAGCTGGTTAAAATAACTAGGGTAAGTTAAACTCTAATGCCTGTAGGTCTGTAAAACTTCTTTAGCATTTTTTTCATTACACCAGGTCGATAAATATTATGGACAAATCCCTCCTTTTTGGGAGGCCTATGTCCAGCAGTAAACGTTTTGCGGCTTCTGTGATGATAATGGCAACCCTGTGACTTATAGATATTATGTCACGTTGACAAGTAATGTCACTGCCTCACTCACCCTTCCCATTTGGCGGTGGAAATAAGTTGTGAGAGTGAGGTATTAATGCAGACGTGTCATGATGAGGTCTACCTCATGTGAAGCAGCATATTGGTAAATTGTAATGTTCAATTTATCCTGTTTTTCACCAGCTGACAGTCGGACAGATAAATGGATGTGGAAGGTTTCATAGATTTAAATCAAGTACGACAGCAAGTATATGTCCACTAAGTATACTTACATATTCCGTTCTAATGCGTGTGGCACCGGCCTGTAAGAAATATATAATATCTTATTTGATATACTAATAAAAAAATTGGATTGTCTGTTTGTAAAATTTAAATAACTGCTTTTTACAAAATGTATATGGATGTATGCACGGTACATATTATTTGTTATAATACAAATAATTGTCGGTCTGTTTATTTACGTAATCTCGGAATCGACTGAGCCGATTTTGATGGCATTTTTACTGGCAGACAGCTGATATAGTAAGGAGTAACTTAGGCTGAATAACAATACGCCACGAGGAATAGGACCGGAACATCAATCAAAAGTGTGGCAAAACCGAACGAAAAACCAACTTTGAAAGTTTTCGTTGAGTGCGCTGCTTAAACGGTTTTTTTTCCGGACGAACCTATTGCTGGACTACTCAGACGTCAATTCCAGCGCCACCAAAAAATAGGGCGGGACCTCTCATAGATGAGAGGTCCGATGTCCGTATTCATCCTGCGTGCCCCCCGCAGCCGCGACCGCGCGTTTAGCTCGTGGGGGCAGGGACTGCACGCGTTCGCCGGCGAACGCAGTGTACTGCTTTGTTGTACGAGCGCATGTGGAGTGTCAATGATTGAGTTGTGCCAGTAAGAGGGCGAGGAAGGGCTGCGATTTTCGCGGTTATGCTATCGGGAGGGGTAAACGGTTGAAATTACGCAAAAATAAAAGGAACAGTTAGTACGTATATAAGTAGTTCCTAGTTTATAAAATTAGAATCATGCTAAGACTTATACTTTTAACCAGCCATCGAGTTCGAATTTTAATTAACCTGACAATTACTGTAAGTTTAATAACAAAAATCTTAATACGATTACATGAGAAACATTACTCAACTGTATAACTTGTGGTTCATCAGTCGCACAAATATTAGAAACTCCTTTATCTGGCGCTGCCACAGCGCAATACTGCAATCCCGTATAGGTTTTCCAAAGCAAATGCTTACGGTAATATTTCAGTCTGAAAAACACGCAAACTGATAAGCGTTGATAACCGAAACACAACAAACGTTATCATTTTACCACAACAGCTGAAGTAGTGGATTGTTTATATACACATACGTTATCTTATTGTTCCAATATACAAACAATAAATGCGTATGACTTATAATAACCGTTATACTATTGTAGACTTCGTTCATCTAAAATCTGGGTTCCTAACCTAGGGGTTATTCCCCCGATGATGCAGATCAGGTTGTTGTCTTGAACGCCGAATTTCAAAATGGCAATCTGAGTACAATGTGTACACCTGCTATCAAAGCTAGCAAGTCAAATAATAATAATAATAAATAAATAATATATATAATAAATAACACATAGACATATTTGCCTCAACCTCAGACTTAACTGAATATGCTAAAATCACTTTTAAGTTTTTTAAAGTAGTTATTATAAATATTTACAGATAAATATATAAATATTTATTGAGTTAGATAGCTTAAAAATGCAATTTTTAGTTAAAGTATTTAAACTTCTAAGGTGCTATTCTTTTTGTGTTTAATAAAGTCTACGTATTTGTATAAACACGTATTGTTTGAGTTCATTGTTGAAAGTAGGTGTAAAATCAGTGACAGTGAATCTAGTTAGGTCATTAGGGTAACGGACCTAAAAAAGTTACCACTGATGAAGATGATGGCACTACAATACCAAGTCTACTATTAAGTCATTATCTACTATTGTTTTTGTGAAACCATTTACTAAATAAAATAAAACTGTTAAATAGAGAGTAATCAATCATAGGTAAACAATTATATAGCGAGCTGCGCAAAATACACATGATTTCCAATTCGTAAATTTCTTAATACGTTTACACTTATAAAATATAGAATGCGTTGATTTTAGACCTACCTTTCATTAGTGTGCTAAGAAAAACATTAACTCACCCCTCATACAGTAAAGCCATTACGAATATAGCCATAAATGATCCAATAAACTCTCCAATTTCAGTCACATTCCACCAGGAGAAGAGGATGGTTTCTACGTAGCCCCCATGAAACTGAAAAATTGGTTTATTTTGATTTCGATATGCATTGTGTTCAGAGGTTTTATTAGGTAGGTAATATTTTTTACTAACATGCTATCCCTTGTCTAATACATATGTAACACATATTATACA
This sequence comes from Heortia vitessoides, assembly GCA_020976665.1. Taxonomy (NCBI): domain Eukaryota; kingdom Metazoa; phylum Arthropoda; class Insecta; order Lepidoptera; family Crambidae; genus Heortia; species Heortia vitessoides. Next base: position 7,400,777 of record JACJUM010000875.1, read on the forward strand.
TTCATACATCAGTTCTTAAGGAACGCGTATCGCGATTAGTCATTTTCAAGTTTTAATACATGTACTTACATAGCATTAGTTTATATCTACGTACCTTTATTAATTTACAAGAATAGACAATCGGTATGCATATGGAGTTGATAACCGGCTAATACCTACTGGCACCGGACTTCGCCAGTTAAGCAGCATTTTAATGCAAAAAAGTATAGGCGTATTTAATTTCTTAAAGTACACAAGATAAATTGTATAGGTACTTACTGTCATTGACATCATACTATGTGTGCTACCATGCCCGGCATGGCCGCTAAGCGCGCTGTGGCCCTCGTGACTTACATCTGATCTATAAACCATACTGCCGGTGTCATCAGTTCCATTAAGCAAGTTCTGGAAAATGATAAACCTCTATAAGGAAAATGTACTCTATAAAAAAATGCCAATGCATCAGAACAACACGTTGAGGTGTAGTTACGTTAAGCGTAGCAGCAGCGAAGTGGGTCATGTTTTTTTGATGCTCTGTGTGCATCGCATGTTCCATATTATGATTCATATGGTGTCCATTATCCATGTGACCGGAATGATCCATTTTCATATGCTGTGTATGATCCATTTTAATTCTGTAACAAAGAATGAGTTGCTCATAAAATAGTACAAAATAAAACAATTTATATCAATGATTACTCATTAAAACTTCGCCCCGTGTCCAAAGATGTTGCTTTGAACGTAGGCTAAGGAGCGGTTGAGATTGTTTAAAAATCAGTAGCAGGCGAAACGAGTGCGAGTTTATTAAACATGTATGTTAAAACCAAAAACATAATTTAGTTACATGTATGTACTCACACGCAGAAATTTCATGATATAAGGTATCGCAAATTATGTAAAAATTATGCGTGATCTCGTTTCACAGAATGTTAACTTGGTTGAACAAACGCTTGATTTGTTCCGTGTCGTATTTACTTGCTACTCAGAGGCGGGTACGGCCTTGGCAGGCTTAGGTCGTGTACCAATCGCCCTCATACCAGATTATCTAATATATTCGCCCATTTATCATTCGCCGAATACCGTAATTATAGAATAAGCCAAGTCAACCTTAAGTGACATCCGCCTCTAGTACTAAGTGTCCATGCTCTTTTCCTAAGCGAATTGACAAAGCGAAAGTAGTCTTTAGAATTTAATTATTTTAATGTTAATAGACAATAGAAATACAAATCTAAATTGATAACAAGTGTTCTTTAAAATTTTTTTCGTTTACAGAATAAGCAAAATTACCATTTATTAAAAGTAATAGCTTGAAAATGAAGTTGCGTGTGAGTCAATTCACATTTCAAAACCTGAAATATATACATCAGGCAATATCAATTTCAAGTTAAAAAATAATTTTGTTACTCAATGTCAATGTTGTTAAAACCTAAATAACATATGTAATGATTGATGTTAAGCCATCCCCGGGTAACCGATTACAGTATGACATATTTTAAATAGGTATCCGACACAAAATTCAATACCGGAGAGATAATGATATTTTGCGAGCCTGTCTGGATGTCTGTGGTTAGGTAGTCACCTCCAAGTCGAACCCGCTGCTACACTAAATGGGTTATACTCGTGATCGCGTTTCTTTGTACGAAACAAGTATTAAGAATGACGGTCATCGAACCTCATAATTTGGGTTCCTTGTATAATACCGCCAGCCCGCAATATTTCATTCAGTAGTTAGCACATTTCGTACCTATATATCTTGGTTTTGGTTTATGATCTACATACTTTAAGATACATTTTTTGGTTTAAACTTTTATTTCTGTGTGTTGATAGTACGGAGGACCCTCTCAAATTTATTGTAACAATTTTAATTTTCTCATGCGCCGTTTTATTTTATGAATTGGTAAATAGGTAGCTACTTCAGGATTTGCACTAAACAATGCTCGTTATTAGACATGCCCGAATTCGATTATGTTAGGTTATCATTAAATACGTCTATTAGGCTTTCCCGCTTAAACCTCTCAACCGATTTTGATGAAATTTGGCACTGACAATCTTTAGACCCTGAGAAAGGACATACACATATTTTTTAATTCGAAATAAGGCTTGTAAGGGGTCGAAAAAGGGGATGAAAAGTTGTATGGAAGTATCGCTATTTTTAGAGCTAGAAACTTGAAACTTATTTTTCAGGCCATTGATTCGATATAAATAAACATGACATTCAAAGTTTATATAAGTTAAGGTAAAGAGGTATGGTACCCAAAAAAACTATTCCACGCGGACGAAGTCACGGGCACAGCGCTAGTATTAAATATAGGTATTCGTTAAAATAAAGTTACGTACAGTTACTTAGTCATAGTGTTAGGTCGATTAGACTTTTATTTTTTTTTTTGCGAACGAAGCAGACATGAGATATAGGTATCCCAAAAAAATAAACGATGTATGTAGCTACGAAACCCTACGTTGATAATATCATTCAGCATTAGCCTGACTGGCCCGGTTTTTTGCTTCCCTCCACCATTGGTTGTGTTCAACATACAATAAATAAAAAACACGAAATGAACTAAACTAAATAAAAATAGTCGTGCAAGAAGCTCGGTAAATATTTTTCCTCTATAATAACCTGTTTAATACTTAAAACCTGTAGGTAAGTATCGTGTATTCATAATTTGTTTTATTTGACCGGGTTGCAAAATGAGCGCATTTTTTAAATCGTAGCTTTTCAAACGAAACACAAAATTAAATATAGTTTTGGTTAATACACTTCTTAAATCCAAATTTATATTTTAAAGTGTAAGTAATAAAATGTTTCTGTTTGTAATATCAAAATAACAGCTTTTTAAAATAAGCATAAAAAAGTATGTATGTATACAAAAAAAATCTTATTACGTTTTTTTGTCTGTCTGAGCTAAATACCGAACGACCGACTTTAAAGTGACTTTCATTGGCATCAGCGGGGCGTCGCCTCTTGTATGCAATATAATACTTTTGTAGGCCTTCGTTTGCATTTCCACGCATTTTCAAAGGGCATCATTTGTTATCAATATATATGGATGATACCCATGCAATCGTAGAAACAGAGTCGCTAATGCAACAAGTAGTATACAAACATAATAATGCTAATGATTGCAAGACATTGTACACGCCCTTCCCGGCTTTCAATAATCAACTACTACATCCTAATGTACTATCTGCTTTCAGTTATTCTAAAATAATATATATATAAATTTGTATTGATCAGGTGTAACTCTATGTACAGTAAAACAATAATCATCATGTACATGTCTGAATAAAATACTTTTGTAATTTAGTCTCTGACAAAGAAATAAATATAATGGCATTAATAGCCTGAGAAAATATATGACATATGTTTATTCGCACCTATAACAGTTAAGGATACATTTAACTGGCAATAGTATATTAATTTGAATGTCAATAACTGTATATAGTTTACTATTGGAATTAATTGGTTGCATGATTATTCAATCCTATCTAGGAAAAGGAAATGCCTGAACGTTTAATTATATATTGCTATTTGATATTTTGACCTCAAAAAGCTACACTACATTCTAGTTACTTTCACTGTAAACCAGCCAAAGCTTTGTTACTTACTGTAAGTATAACACTTTCTAAAAGTTGGTAATTAGACTGTTACAACCAATGAAGCTTTATTATGAATAATTCAACTTAGCAACTATTGACTTATAAAAACTTGCTAAAATGTAATTAGAACTTGTATTTGATAAACCCACCATAACTATTATTGGTCCATAATAAAATCTTATCTAAGACAATATTACTCAACCTCATCCTTTGATAATATTATTTACATCACTTTTAATTATTCTCTAACTATCAATATTTAAAATTTTGACATTATTGGTACACAATAGAAAACAGTGTAAAAAATAATTATACTCAACAGAAATACAAATAAAATAAAAAGTCATAACAAACCAACCCATACTCGGGTCATTTTAAATGACCTTACAATCTAAAAATGTGGTTGTACCTACACCTATTATTATTAATTGTGTACCTCTTAAAATATGTATCTGAGATCCTTCTAATCTTCCTAACCTTGCTCTATTGAGTAATTGGATTAAATGTATTGTAATTCTTTAAAATTGAAATCTCCTTCATCTCCTTCATGACTGTAATTGAGATAAAAAAAATAGTGCAGTAACACAAGCCTTGGAGCACAAATAACAAATAACCACCAATAATAATCAATCTTAATAAATATCTATTTTGTGTGGTAATTACATTATTTCTAAAAAGTAGTTATGAAATTTAGTGATTTTTCATTAATCAATAACACACAATTTATTAAAGGTGAATAAAAATAGTACAATCCATGGTATAATGAAGAACAACTTTCTCCTTTTTAAATAATAAAATGTAAAGTAGTCATAAAAATCTCTAATAAATAGGAAGTTGTAAAATTATTTACAAAATAACTACTAAACATAAGATAATTATTAGAACAGAGATGGCAGGTAATGTAGTAACTAAATTAAATAAACTATTTTAAATCTTGAAAGCTAATTTCTTTTTACATCTTATTTGGTTCAAACTATTTTAAACCAGCTTTATTACTTGAGACAATAACTGTGCGGTAAAGTAATTGAGACATACCAATACAGTATTTTTTGAACTTAACAAAATTAGTATGCATCTGATTGCACTTAAGCAATCTTAACATTAGGAAAGTACATGGCAGAAAAGACAGCTAATTGGAAAGAACACTCTTACATATTTAAATCTTACCGCAAAAACAAACACATTCACAGTTTATATATAATAAAACGTTTAGGTATTTAAACTTGTTTGTAGAAGTTTACATAATAAGACAATCACTTACTGCAATTAATTTCTGTAGAACTTAAAAAATATATACCTTCTTGTTCAATAAAGTAACAGTTTTATATTTTACTAAATAAAGATATTATTATGTTTTTTTAAAGAACCAACATAATTTTATATTTAAAATACTTAGATAAAAACAAAACTCGTACGAAAGTTACGTCCAGCTTTTTTGCAGCACGAAATGAAATGTCATTATGACATTGATATAAATTTTCTTTATTCCCTTTTTTTCTCCGTAGTTCAAGCATGCAAAGGCTCTCTCTTTTTTAACCAACTGACTAAGAACTTAAATGTATATGCTTAGGTTAGTATTGCCATAGGTAATATTAATTACACAATAATTATTTATCTTCTCTTATATTTTAAGCATATACATAGGTCAACCTGACATACAAATCTGTCAACATTTCGGAACAAATGTTTACTTACCCTTAATTAATGACAAAAAAGTTTATTTCACTTTAAAAAGTTGAACGTATTTGTTAAAGTGTTCAAAATTTACTGCAACTGCTAAAATATCGCCGAAAGATGAGTTATGATCTATTAGATTCCATTTAATAGAAGATAGAAGGAAAACTAAGTTGTACTATATCTGTTAAGTCTTGTTTTCGAACGAAACTTTTTAAAAAAGCTAGTGATGTTCACTTCCAAACGGATTTAATAATAAAGTTTCATGTTAAGTATTCAATTGTAAAATTAGAATGTATTGTTTTTATGTGGACAATTAGCGTTAAAAAGAATATCTTATGCTTAATTATGTAAATTTTATAAATGTGCAATGGTTTTTTGTGTATCGATAACTCTGGTTATTTAATATTTCACTAATAAAATAATTATGAAAAGATATTGTAGTTGACTCCTTAGAAATTAACAAAGTTGTACAGTGTTATATATATATTCATGTTATATAATTATATAGCTAACCCGACCGATATTGTCTTGTACAAAAAGTTAAGATATATCTTATTTCTCAAATTTCATCTAACCCTGCATAGTAAATAAAAATTTATAAAATTGCTTTAGTACTATAAAAGTTCTTTTAATATAAATTATTGTTTTCTTTCATTACATTTAAGAGACATTTTGTTTTAAATAGTCTCAATGACGAATATTTCTATCATCATATCAGCCACAAGACGTCCACTGCTGGACACTGGCCTCTCCAAGTAATCTCCAATAGGACCGGTAAATGCTGCCTGTGTCCAGCGCGATATTATAATATTTCTATAGCTTGTTTGTATTGTCATCTCTTATATAATAAGGCTACAGTTCGACCTTTAATATATGTTCTTATCATATTAAACTTTTAATTATTGCCGTTGAGTTTGAAATTGATTCCATTATTTTTATAGATAACAGTGATTGGTATGGTTATAGTTAATTACAATTACTTCCTTCTATAAGTAATTAATTTGAATGAACAAAATTAAAATAGAATTTAGAAAAAATCTTCTGCTATCATTTTTTAAAAATGTGTTTATAGTTTAACAATTTGATTTACAACTCGTGGTTTATATAAAAAATTAATATATTACACTTTATATATTTATATAAATAGTAACTTAAGCCCCAGTTTAACTCATACGAATCTGTCCAAATATCTCCAACGATTCTAATCTTTATACGTATCACACAATTAGCTTTTAAAATTAGACAGATTTGAATAGATTAATTTGTGGCCGTACTTACACGTCTAATACGTATAGCTTTTAAACAAGAAACAACTCAAAATTCAAATTTTGATTGAACCGACAAATCCTTCTGAAAAATAATGTTTATTAACACATACACAACATTTTGATTGTTATTGAACAATCTTCTGTTACCCATTCAAGATTTTAATAAGATTCTGATTTCGAAACAACATTAAATTTAAGTGATAAATTTTATTTTTATACAATTTAATTATTTATTTACGTGTTCACCCGAAACATAGTCAAATTTATGCTAAATATCATATAAGAAAATATAAATATAACTCAATAAAAATTTTCTGTAATGTATATTGTTTTTCTATAATTATGCAATTGTTACTGTTAACTTTTGATAATTTATTTTACAACATTTATATTTAATCGATTCAATACGGTATTATGAACTAGGGGTGTTCATTTAAAAACTACATCGATGTTTTTTGCGATGCATCATCCGGAAAGGATGCATCGATGTTTTTCGATATATCGGATTGAAACATCGATGTTTTCGATGCATCGCTTAAAATATAAAGGAACAATAATATTGAGTACAGATTCAGATGTAACAGTGTCCCTCGATTTATCAAAATTTATATGAGAAACTGTCAACATTCATATTAATTTTGACAGCTTACACATTTCAAAAATCGTGTTTGAGCTCAAAATATAGGACAGACAATGAAACACAGATTGAAATTTTAATAATCTTTTTTAGGAAGAACATGAAAATATTACAATTTTAATTAACTTTAGTCATGTTTTAACCAACTTTAATTTAAATTTATATGTAATTAATTTAAATATCCCAGTACTTTCTCTCCAAACTTTGAAGAAATAAAATTTTATTTACTCGCTTTCCTTGTATTCGGGTGCGTTGTTGATTTAAAACTTGTGAAGCTTTAGAAAATAACATTTCGGATGGTACAGAGCTGGCCACTATAGTTAAATATTTATAAGCAATTTTAAATAATTGAGGAAACTGTTGTTTGTAATCATCCCACACTTCTAAGTAACATAACAACACACGTAACTCATCACTTGCCACGCAACTCTGTTTAAATAAGGTAACAATGGCTTTTATTTTTGAAAGAATATTTTGCAATTGAGGAATCTATCGATGTATTGAATTAAATACATCGATGCATCGTGAGACATCGAATATAATCGATATATTGAATGGATTCGATGTATCAAATGGTAAATATCGATGTTTTTTTGATGCATCGATGTATATCGAGCATCGCTATTATGAACTTATTAATCGATTAAGTACAACCCTATAGTTAGTATCAATTTCGAGGTTTCTCTCGTAATGAATTGTATAGAAATATATCTGAAAATATCATGAAAATCCATGTCATCTGTGCATGAAAACAAAAAATATATGTGTTTTATCAAATTTTGTATGCAACTTTTATAGTATTTTTCTTTCCAGCTTAAATTAAGTGATATTGTACTTTATAGACGCTCACCAGTTTTCCAAGAAGCTTGGCCGCCATGTCTATGTTCGGATGCGTCTTTGTAATTCGCGTTGTGCTGTTCTTTATTGTTTGAAAAGACAGTGAAATTGTTTACAAAAAACTATGAATTAGTACGGTTAATAATTAACTATTTATTTGGAAAATGTGTGGAGTGTTTGTTTTGTCGAAGCAAATAGATAAAATTTGCTTTTGAAGAAGGTACTCCCAACATCTCAACGTCGTATTTTTAGTTCGTCCGCCATATTGGCGTTAATATCTTTTCGTAAGTCTTTTTTCATAATTTTCTAGCTTTAAAAATAGTATTGTAATGTATTTTCATGTTAATATTGTTGCATTATTTATAGGTTTTTAATATAAGTTATAATTAAGTGTGCAAGTAGTAAAGTAAGAGCAATATTTCATAATTTTGTTCTTGGCCTCCTTATAGGTAATTTTCACCTATTTCTCTGGATAGAATTCGCAAGATCTTGATTTGGTATATGTAATACCATTTGGTTGTAATTAGTTTACTTAATCGCACCATTTAAATGTTTATCATTTTGTTTATTACTTATATGAACTATAATTCATAAATTTCTGTATCGATTTTCCTCAATTTATAAGCTTTTGTTCAAAATACACTAATTTTATATCGTTCAGTCCGAGTTTTATTCATTTTCTTGCCCTGATAACGACAGCTCCATTTATAAGTAGATTTTCCTAATCAGCTCAGTATGACTAAACTCTGAAGAACATTCTAGGTCTTCAAAATGCATTGTTCGTTGCATTGTTGAAGATATCAAAAGATATATTATTTGTAGTACTTTAATGGTAAACTTGTTTACATTATTAATGGCCTATTATATCTGGCGTAACTTTGAGATATCAACATTTTTTTTTAACTAACTAGGATGATTTCCATTTTGAATGTGAAATATCAGGTCTAGCCATTAACATATAATTATTATATTGTAACAATTATGGAACTTAGCCGAACAATCTTGAATAGACATTTAAGTACTATAAATGTTTGGTGTAAAAACTGCTTTCTTCATTTAATAACAGATAGTTATATTAGAGAAGCTGCGAGTCACAAAAAATTATGATAGAATCACTACAATGATAATAAAATTTAGCAATCAATGAGATAAAGATAGGTACATTGTTAATTTCTGCTTTACTATTAAATTAAATTAATTAAATTGAAAAAGCATGGTGTTAATATATATTTATAAGGTAGATAGTGCACTATTGTGTTTAATGAAACATTTAATGATAAGAATATTACACAAATTTAAATTATATACACATTAGGGGAGGAAAAAGAGCACAAACTATGAGATATTCTCGGATGTATATGATGATTATTATTATTTGATTTCAAAACAATTGCCATATTATGAACCATTTTAGTGATTGAAGAGAATTTTATCATTTTTCCATTCTATTTACTCATTTTAAGATCATAGATTAAAATTATTTCATCTCAGTCTGTATAGTTATAGCATTTGGTTATTTTAATTTACTTTTGTAAAAAGCATCAGATGAAATAGTTTTGACCCCTGTTGCATGTTATGTGTACATATATATATTTTTAAAAGAATTTAAAATATACTTAAGAATTTTTATAATATTACTACTGTTCATTTAATAATCATTATAGCCATTTTGCACTTGCTTGCACTTAATTATACAGCCAAAACTTTTTATGCTACATAATGTCCATTCTTTGCGCTTAGTTATTACTGATTTTGACATGAAATAGTGATAAACATACATGTATACTGACCAGAGCTCCGTGATGAATACAGACAAGTCTATTGCTTATTTGCACATTATATTATATATGAAATTGATTCTTTTTTTATCTGATTTACTTATGAATTAAGTTGAAAAAGAGAATATGCTTTAAATTAAGGATATATTATTAGCATTTAAATAAGAGGAATCTTTAATGAGTTGATGATGTTTCAAGGACTACTAGTTATGAATTTTGGCAAGGATGTATGTGCTGATTTTATACTTGTGCTGTTTAGTAATATAAAATTTAATATTTATTGTTTACTTAACTAATTTTTTTTTCTTATACAGATTAGCAGAGAACTAGTATAAGTTTCCCCACAAGGGGAGTTGGGTGCTTATACTATAACATACCCTGTTTAAAAGGTGAGCTTTTAATTAATTCAATTGCAAACTTTTCCTTACAAAAACCACTCTAATTACATATATTTCTTAACAAATTCCAGATAGGAAAAATTTGTGTGTGAATGTGATGATTTTTGTCTTGGTGCAGTCGCACCAAACCCAATTTATATTATGATAGAACAATTTGATGCCATCAGAGGATATAGCTGATGCCTCTTAGTCAGAAATTGGATGAACCTCTTGTAACAATTGAGGTGAGATTGTATTTGGGGATTGTATATTATTAATATTTGTGTAGCTTTTATATTACCTACTACAGTACTTGTGTCACTTTGGCAGGTAGATTGCTGATTCCAGCACAATGCAGCAGGCAGTTGATCCTCTTGCAACAACTAGTACGGTGAGTTACTGATAGAGATTGTGCCTTAAATTGTGGCTCATAAATAGAATTACTATTTCTCATTTATTATTGTTATAATCAGCCAACGGCGGAACCGGTCAATGGCGCGCCACCCGAGGATGCCCCGCGAAGACAAGGACGGGTAACAAATCAGCTTCAATTCCTTCAAAAAAATGTAATGAAAGCATTGTGGAAACATAAATTAGCATGGCCATTTCAACAACCAGTTGATGCGAAGAAGTTGAACCTTCCAGTACGTATCACCTTAAAAATAATAATGTTGTTAGTTCATAGATTAAATAAATTCTATAACATATTGTTTTTTTTAGGATTATCACAAAATTATCAAAAAACCTATGGACTTAGGAACTATAAAAAAACGACTAGAGTCTAATTACTATTATTCAGCACAAGAATGTATTCAAGATTTCAACACTATGTTTACCAATTGTTATGTCTACAACAAACCAGGCGAAGATGTAGTAGTTATGGGACAAACTTTAGAAAAGCTGTTTTTAAATCGGGTAAGTTTAGAGAATTACAACTATACATTAGGTGCCTATAAAAACAGGTGAAGAGAGATGAATGTTTTTTTATTAATTTATTTTAGATAGCGCAAATGGACAAGGAAGAAAAGGAAATGGAGATACCATCAAAAGGAGCTAAAGGTGGTGCCAAAAAGAGAACGAGTACTGTGCCTGGAACACCGACTCCGGCGGCGACGCCGGGTGCGGGAACACGTGCTCCCGTGAAGACAATAACCGCTCAACCACATACCGCATTATTTACTGCAAACACGACTGCCCCCACAGTTCCAGCACCCGCGGCCACGCCTCCAGCTACTCATACAGGCTTACCTCAACAGGTAAAAAACCCGTTCATTGATTTAATGTAGGCTTTTATAGTGACATACTTATTCAATATGAAGGTATTTTATTCAAGTTAATATGATTTTTTATAGATTAATGTAGCAACCCCTTTTTATCTCTTATCCCAATTTCATAATATTTTAGGTAGCAACACAGCCCTCAAGTTTCCACGTTGCTCAGCCTGCTGTGCCACCTGTTCCCAGCATTCCAACAGTAGCACTATCTCAAACACAGCCTGCCAAGGTATAATAAAATATATATAAAATTTCTTATTTTACTAATGAACTCTCAACTTAATGAAAACTGTAATCAAAAATTATATGTTCAGCACATATAATTTTTTATTACAATTTTTGATTACATATTTGATTTATAATATTATAGAATTTTATTCATATGACACAAAATTTTCAGGTAAAAAAGGGTGTAAAAAGAAAAGCTGACACTACAACGCCTATGGGTAGCTCATTTGAAGGTGGATATACAACTCCTACAATTGATCAACAAAGTGGTCCAAAACCAGCAAAAATTTCTACCAGAAGAGAAAGTGGTCGTCAAAAGAAGGTAAGCGTACAGAAGAACTCAAGTAAGATTGTTCGAAGTTATGTATAATGTACACATATACACAACTTGAATTGTGCTTGTTATCTTTGATCTAATGTGTGTAATATTCTCATGGTGTTACCCAACATACCCAGAGCTAGATATATTAAATAAATTTAAATCCTTGTGACTTGAGATTTGAGATTTATTTGTGCATGGAAATAAATATATTATTTCAATATGAGAATATTTTCTTGAGAATGGGTAGTTAATTGGAGAGTGGTTTTATTAATGTGAATAATTAAGTGTAGTAGCAGTTTCTATGCATGCTTGTGCAGTGATTTATTAATTGTCAAATTACAGATATTACCATTTGGTAGGAAACTATTATCAATCACTGTTTGGTGATTTACAGGTTAGCAGAGCAGGTGACGATACCTTTAAAATGGGAGGCCTTTCTCCTGGTGTGGGCGGGGCGGGTGCTTCTCATCATTCTGTTATGACACCTCAATTAGCAAAGAGTAAGGAAAAGCTGTCTGATGCTTTAAAGAGTTGCAATGAAATATTAAAAGAGTTGTTCTCGAAAAAGCATTCTGTAAGTTTTTTATATATTTTTATCTGATTATATAATTAAACTAGAGACCCACCCGGGCTTCGCACTGATGCAATAAAAATAATATGTATATGGTTAAATTTGACATTAATGTATACTACCGCGCTCTTTTTGAAGACCTTTTTAAGGTGTACAATACTAAAGTACAATATTTATATATTTTTCGTCGAGTTCAGCCAGCGTTTGCAATATAATCGCAAAAAACTCGTGTTTGTTTATGACATTACATTAGAAAACTCGTAAAACTAACAGTTTTGTTTCTCTACTATATTATGCATGTATTATACTTATAAACTTTCCTCTTGAATCATTTTATCTATAATCCGTTGCGTAGATTTAAAGATTTAAGCATACTTAGAGACATCCAGCGGAAAGCTTCTTTGTTTTATATTATGTGGTGATGCCAAAACAAGCCAAATTTTAAACTTTAATTTATTCAACAGGGATATGCCTGGCCATTTTATAAGCCAGTTGACGCTGAATTACTAGGCCTGCATGACTACTTTGACATAATAAAAAAACCAATGGATTTAGGAACTGTAAAACAAAAGATGGACAATAGAGCTTACAAAACGGCTGCGGAATTTGCCGCTGATGTGCGTTTAATATTCACAAATTGTTATAAGTATAACCCACCAGACCACGATGTTGTTGCTATGGCACGGAAGTTACAAGATGTTTTTGAAATGAGGTAATAAAACTTTTTTTTTGCTATCATTTTATACTTTGTTGTTTAAGTAAAAAGATAGTTTTTTTAAATCTTATTTTTTAAAATTATTGTCTTAATGGTGTATCTTTGTTTTTAGGTACGCCAAAATTCCTGATGAACCCGTCCATGTGGGTGTACCACACATGGATAAAGGTAGCTCCGCATCCAGTTCGGAATCTGGGTCGGAGTCTGATTCCGAATCAGACGATTCCGAGGAGGAACGTACCAATAAAGTAAAATTATTAGAAAAGGAGCTCCTTGCACTTCAAGAAAAAATGAGGAAGCTCGTAGAGGAATCCAATACTAAGAAAAAAGCGAAGAAAAAAATGAAGGAGAAGCAAAAGAAACAAATCCCCACACCCGGAATTCCTAAGGCGAATGCGACAGCCGCATACGCAACCAAGACTAACAATATTGCGGAATCTCTAGGTAATTCGTTTTTGTATCCCAAACTTCGAGACGAGTCGCGTTCGAGCGGAAGATCACGACCACTGAAACGACTTAAATTATATTGTTGATATAATTTAAGTCGATTCTGGATATAATTGGAAACGAGTAGGACTAATATATACATTTGTAGGATGAGTATGTGAAATTTTGCAGCGGCGAGCGGGCCTCGCGGAAAGACGGGGCGGTCGCGCGGCGCGGGCGGAACGGCGGGCAGCGCGGCGGCGGGCGGCGGGAAGGCGAGCGCGCGCGCGCCGCCGCAGAGCAAGAAGAAGAGCTCCACGCCCACCGCCGCGCCCGCGCCGCACCAGCCGCCGCACCCCGACTCCGAGGACGAGGACGTCGCCAAACCCATGTCCTACGATGAGAAACGACAGCTTTCGCTCGACATTAACAAACTGCCCGGTGCGTATTGTAGTGACGACGTGCGCTCGCGCCGCCCTCGTCGTCTGACTTTGGCTAAAGTGTCCGTTTCTCTTTCAGGTGACAAACTCGGCAAGGTCGTGCACATCATTCAGAGTAGAGAGCCGTCATTGCGTGACTCGAATCCGGACGAGATTGAGATCGACTTTGAGACGCTGAAACCGTCTACCCTCAGGGAGCTAGAAAATTACGTGGCCTCTTGCCTCCGGAAAAAGACCCGTAAGTTCTTCCCTGAGGTGGTTCTCTAGTTACCTGTATAAAGTAAAGTTAAATGTATTTTTTATATTCGTTTTAACATTTTCAGATCGTAAAATGTCAGGTAAATCTAAAGACGAACAAATGGCTGATAAAAAGCAGGAACTAGAAAAACGATTACAGGATGTCTCTGGACAATTAGGAACAAATAAAAAACAACAACAAAAGAAAGGTAATTGTCGTAAAATATTTTACGTTAAAAATACAAGCAATTAATTTTTCTAAAATTAATTTGCTTACTTACCACTGCATTTCGCGTAGTCCATTACCTTTAAATAATCATTTTGTGTATTCTCTTTAGTTAAAGTTAATGGACAACAAGGTCAATATACTTGCCTTTCAAGCGGGCTTCTGTATATTGACTATCAATTGAAAATATTGATACTTAATAACAACAATTTACGACCTACTTGTCTATTTATCCAATACGACCCTGCGGTTTGACCCGCTTTAAATTGTAGAACTTTCATACTGACTGCACCCCCAAAGGGATGATTTTCAAAAAAATATTTTACATGTGTTCTTTCAATTAAGAAATTCGAATGAAATTGAGTATAAAGGATACTTAATTTCATTTGAATAACTTTAAAGCAGCAGTTTCATATTAACGTTGCAGCCTCGTTTTACGTAATTCAAATTTTCAAAAAGTCTTCCCTAGTTATCCCCCTACGTTTTAAAAAGATAGACCCTTATAGTTTAGGCCACGCGTTGATATGTCAGTGAATCAGTTCCTCCATTTATATTTATAGATGTATAAATATTAGTTCAATCGAAAATTAAAGAGACTTCATAATTTTTTTTCCTATAATTGCCACGCTGGGAATCACAAGGCATTGCTTAGCGAAAAGTATGCCCACCCTGTTGCAATTGACCTACGCTATTTTCAGATCGGTACCTATGCCAACCTCTGTATCTCAGCCGCCTCTTACAACACCTAGTCCATAGTATATTCTATTACTGCCGGTACACCACGGCCTTTTTTTGGTTGGTTGTCACGATATATATGACGGAATCGTTAACCCAAATATGGTTTTAATCAGAAAATTATTAATAACAAACTATTAAGTAGTTATAATTAGAAATAGATTAGAAACATTGAATAACCCAGTAATTTTGTTTAACAGAAGGCTGCAAAGATGGCCTTGGCGGAGGTATGTCATCGTCGTCGAGCTCGTCAGACTCGTCCAACTCGTCCTCAAGCACCGACACCAGCTCGTCGGACAGCAGTGACAGTGAAGCAGGTTAGATCCCATAGCGGCACAACTTCTTATCGATTCACGTAATTAATCAGACACAAAACATAGTACTAAACAGTATGAACAAGAGGTACTGATTTGTACCATTAATGTAAATTGCAGTTCTACATATAGATAATAATGTAACGCGCATTTAAAATAAGAAAATCCTTTCTATTTGTATCCTTTTTAGTAGGTTGTCGACAGTGTTTTTATTGTGGATATAGTTTTTTTTACATTTCGCCAGTATTTTTATAGTATAACTGACACTGTTTTTAAATTGAATAATGTTAAAGTTTTCAATTTTTTATTAACCATCCAATAATATTATTCTAGTCTGAAAAATAATGTCAACAGCTGAGTGAATGGCAAGTGTGTCCAAGAATTAAGAGTATTTGGAAAGAAAATGTATGACAAGTATTTTTTTGATCCATGGCACAAGTTTCAAACATATTGTTTGAATTTTTTACCTATCTGTCTGGGTACAGTATGGTTTTACTAAAGTACCGCATATTTTTAAATTCTAAATTGTCCACTTCGTTTATTTTGAAACCGTTAACGTTATGATTGTTGTTTTATTAATAGGCGCTGTCGATGCGAAAGTAGCAATCTCGCGCGGTGTAAATGTGTTCGTTATTTGCGAGACAGCGTGTTAATGATGTTGAGTGAATGGAAACAGTAAGAATGGGGTAAAGCGTGAATTTTCGTATTCCAAAAATCGGCGCCCTAAAATAGCGAGTAAGAATGTACTTTGTATTTGTTTAAAATGTGGGGAACGAATGAGAGAGCTGCATGAGCAGTTCAGGGTATGTTTTTTCACTGTGATACGATAATGGAGAGAGGGATACCACCTGAAGTTCTGATTCTATATTAACTTTATGAATCCAAAGTCTGTTTATGCATTAATAAATGTTTGTAAAGGCACAAACCAATTGTTAGTAAGAAGGAGAAGCCAGCTTTGGTGTTCACTGATATTTAAAAAGGTGCCGGTAAGAACAATTTTTATTTGGTTTGCTTTCATGAACCAATAGGAAAATACCTTTTCACATTAATATTTTTAACTATATCATGTCCTCAAACGCGATATTCTTTCATTTGCATCCTTAAATTCCGATATATTCCGTTATAAACTTATTGGAAACTTCAGATCTCATGGTACTAATCGCTTTAGAGTGTGATATTTAAACCCAATATGATTATTTACTGAGCTCGCACGATGCTTGGAAGCAATGATAAACTAGAAGATCATAGTAGTGTCGGTACGTCCAGTGATACGAAGCGAAGAGGATCCTCGAGACAACTGACGAGCCGAGTGCAGTCATTTGGCGAGTAATGCAAACAATTGTGTAAGGACGGATACCAACTTGCAAGCAAAATTTACAGTCCCCTAGGGGATTCAAGAGGATGTAATTTTGTGACATGTTCTAGTTAAATATTAGTCTCTGAAAAGGTATGGTTTTATTGGTTTTACGCTTGACGTACATTTAAATGCTTGCTCCTATAATGTGACGTGTGATCAAAATTTTAAAGTATCTTTTACCAAAAATACCTAAAGCTGGCCTCCTTCCTTCACAAATTGTTTGCAAACTTGTTAATCAATCAAATTTCAAATAATTATGTGGGTTTTATGTAACCGGTCTATTAGGAAATGTCTCCTATTTTTATTAAATAAACCTAATAGACTGCTGTAGTGCAAAATGTGTAAAATAGTTTTTTGTCTGGTAGTTATATGTATATATATTTAAATTTGTATGATGGACGACGACTGAATTATATTTTGTAGTATCGGTACCCATGAAGGCGGGAGGAGAATGGTACCCTTGCATTCAATATCGGCGACAGGTGCTTGATAAAACATGGGAATGTAAACATATTTGTTATTAATTTTAATTTACAAACCTTTTCAAGTGATGTAACAATGTTTAATGAATTACAATGTTTTATTTATTTGATAATATTTATTTTTCATAGAATTTAAAATACAAAGTATTGTTTTAAATATATTCGAGAACTATAAAATGGAAAAACAGAAATAATACTGTGATTTTTACCATTTTATTGATTATAGCTATAAATTGAACTGTGTTTTTTTCATTTTAGCTGTATTTATGTTATCTTTATTTTCTTAGTAAGATGAACTAAAAAGCTTGGTGCCTCCTGAAGCTATTTGGATCTCTAGAAAAAAAAATTAAAGATAATGTAAAGGTAAAATTCAATACGAAATAAACATAAATACATTTTTTAAATGAATAGATAGATTCTGTGTTTGAAATAAATTTTATTATAATAGTGTGACAAACATTTGTAAGTAAAATAGTGTAACAGAAAAATAAGAAATTATTTCGGGCCTAAAAATGTTTTCTAGCTCATATTTATATCGGATGTAATGGTACTTAGTGTATTGATTTAAACAGTGTCGTATTAGAAACATCACATAACATCGTAGAATGTTGATAATTTTATTGCTTCTATGTATCTAATATTTATTTATTTTTCTTTAGAATCATTTGAGCTGCAAATATCTATTTTTCGCGGTATTACATCACTGTCTGATAGATGTAATCAGTTTTTTTAAGTATGGAAAATGTAGACACGTACATTCCTAAAAAAAAAGATTTTTCTGTTATTTCTTTACTTTAATCAGCAGCTCTTTTACATATATTGTTTGGTTAAGTACAATGTGCTGGTTGCTTGAAGAGATCTTATTGTAAGTTAGATTTTAGATATATCAATAAATAAATCTTATATAGTTCCTTAGCTCCTATGGGCCAAAGGAGATGAACAAACAAGTCTATACTATACTTTATTCGAGTTAGCATACTGCAATAATGTATGAGACGGAGATTATTGTCAAAGAAAATTAAATTACCATTTAATTTTCTTTTCTTTGGCTTGTAAAGAATGTATAAAAAAAGTATTTGTCGCCATAGGTTTGAATTAACGGAGAAAGTATCGATACATGTGGTACAATTAGTTATTGGAACACAACATTTAGTTGTAACAATATTGTAGTGAAATTGCGTGTGAACAGGAACACGATATGTAATTAAAATAAATTTTATATAAGTTTATTTAATCAACTCATGACTTAAATTTGATTAGATTGTAAGAGTGAGTGAAGATAAACTTTGTATATATTTCAGTATATAACAAGAAATTAAGTAAATCTTTTAAGTAATTTAATATGATTTTTATTTGCTTCACCCTGAGATCTGAAGTTTTATCCAAATACATGTAATCTTTGCGACCTCTTATTTTTAAACGGCACCTGCAGATATCAGTGAACATTTTATTATTTAACGAGTTCCTATAGCAAATCTCCAGAAAAAAATTAAAATATTTCTGGATTAAAAAGTATGAAGACTTCAGGTAAAGTTAAGTATGTATTAATAAAAACGATTAAATTTTGCCAACCGGTGTACCACCTTTAGTTTTTTTAAATAGTATGCTTTTTTTCAGGCACAGGGTCCGGAAGAACACCCAAAAAGAAAACAAAGAAACAGCAACCGCACCTGCTTCAAACGGTAAATAGTGTATGAAATATTTGGTCGGACAATAATACATCCACATTTTTTTAGAGATCTGCTAATGTGTTAAACTTGTATTACAGAAGTTAGTGCCGCCTGTCGCGACAGCGGCGTCCAGCGCGCCGGTCACTAATGCTATCGCCGGCGGGGTGGCGCCCCCGCCGGCGCCCGCTCCGCTCGAGCCCAAGCCGGAGCTTGCGGAGCCTCCGCCCCCGACCACGGACATCAAACCCATGGAGGCGCCCGCGCCCCCCGCCCCACTCGTGCCGCTAGCCACACCTTCCGTGCCTGCGCCTGCTCCTTTGCCGATTCACCCCGCCGCTAATGTACCGGATTCGTCCCTGACGCCGCTGTCTCGGGAATCCGACGAACAAAAGCCCATTGTGAAAACTGAGCCTCGAAATGGCCTTGACAAAGTGGACACGTCTCACTATATTGACCCAATAGAGCGATCGCTCGCGACTTTGGAGAGAAGTCTAAATGCGGACGTACCGATGGATGTCAGCGTAGGAGTTTCGGAATCTTCTATGCGCCTCGAGGAGGAGTTCTCTCTACCCAAGACGCCGATGATGCCCGATGCGGCCCATCAAAATTTAATGGCTCAACTGGGAAGTTTGACCGATATAACACACGTACCTGAACAGATCAAGAACGAAATGTATGCCCCGCCTCATAATGGGTTTGTCGAGAAGAATATGCAACACGACCGCGAGATGTTGCGACCTGATGTGAATCCTAATATACCAGATATCCCACCGGTTGCACCTGTGTCGTCCATTTTCGACCCGGTCCCGTCGGCGCCACACCCTGTAATCGCTCAATCGCTCCACAATATGCCCGGTGGTCAGTGCATGATGATTCCGGCTGTGAAGAAAGAGGACATCAAGCCGCTCCTTACGCCTAAACCTATCGAAGACCTCATAGGGGTCTCTAATATGGTGTCTAATAAAATGTATGATAGAACTAAATATGAAATGGATAAGAAATTAGAAGATCAGAAAAATTCAAACTTTGCTCAAGCATTTAAGATGAAGCAGGAGCAAAATTTAAAAAACGCTAGTTCTTGGTCCTCTTTGGCTCAAGCTGGTAGTCCTCAGAGTATACCCACTATGGGCACCAATAATCAAATAAAACCAAAACCTGTTATGGATAGTTTCCAGGTAATTATACATTGACTGTACTAAGCTTTAATTGAACTTATTGCAAATTTTTTGTTCATCAGTTTTATATTACCTTGAGTTTAGGTTTATTGTTGTTCATTTTACATATCTCACATGTGGTCTTTTAGGCGTTCAAGAAACAAGCAAAAGAAAAAATTGATAGACAAAGAGCATTAATCGAACAGCAGGAATTGCGCAAGAAAGAACAAGCAGAGAGAGAAAGGCAACGACAAGAAACTGAACGTCGACATCCCGACGAGGATAAAATAAGGCGAGTATATGTGCAGTACTCCGATCGTTAGTAGTTTTATAAGTGCTCCCTCAGTCGCCTGCTCACTGGCACTTCAAAATATTAAACTGTAATATTGTAAGTAGGCGGGATTGTCACTCTCTCGAGTGATAGTCGACAATCCCGCCAGCCCTGCGGGGGCGGTCGCAATCATGCATACAATCGTCGTCATTAATGAATGGTTTCGACTATTAATCCTCAGACGCCGGAGTTGACGTATGTGTAGGTAGTCCAGAATTAGGTTCGTCCGAAGAACAAAGTGCAGTACCTATTTAAACTTATGAACCAAAACACCTAAAAACCCAGTTCGACGAATAAAATTTTGTGACTACGCTAGCCAATATGAATTAACGTAAACTAATGATAAAACATGATACTGAAACTTATACTTTTAGGATGGGTCTTATCTTTGCAATAACCCCACCACCCTCAATAGCAGTCCCTCGCGTCGTTCGAGCCATCGTGTACTGGCACCGAGGCTTTATAGTTTAGTCGATGAACCGCAGCTCGATTAGGGTTTTCCCATTCTTATCGTTCACAATAGACTACTAGACGTGAGGTAAGGCGCCCGTGGCGGGAACAGGT
>JACJUM010000875.1:7422372-7459150 GCA_020976665.1 Heortia vitessoides
TGTACGTATTCATTTACATATATATGCGGGGTACCAGACCGACAAAAATGTTTTTACCATTATGTTGGTGTCCTTTAAATTTATTATTACAGATTACATATACTTTCCAAAGGTACAGTAAATTCGGGTAACATTTAACTATTGCGGTAATTTTGTATTATCCTTTTTCATAGAATATAAAATGGATTCAACCGAGATTAACGTTTTAATCGATTGCAGAAACTGTTTTCAAGGTGAATCTGACCCTATATTTTAAATATATTTTTATTTTATAAAAAGGACAGATAGTTTAATATTACACAGATTTATTGTAGTAAATACTACTTTAAAATAATAATTCTATTACAACTTTTTCGTCAAGCATGAAAAGCTTATGAGCTATCGAAAAAGCAAAATCTCATAGAATTTTGGCCTATTGATTAACTACAAATCTTTTCTAACAAGTGATTGAGTAGACATTTTACTATAGTTAAAATAGCATTGAGATAGAGTGGAGCTATCAATAGTAATTACTGAATTCTTGATGTCTACTCCAAAACTAAATAAATAAGTCTCTAGTTCAATAAATAGTATTGTGACTAGTCAATAAGTAGGGACATTCCAAGCGTTTGATATGTTTACATATCAAACGTATATGATACATTTTTAAATAGTTGTTCGGCAAGACCTGATCTTGCACATATTTTATTTTATACCTCGTATTTACTTATCTTAATATAACTTATGGAGCAAGTGATATCAAATGAAATGTTTAATAAAATTACTTTTTAACGCTGTTTATAACAGTTTTCAAAAATTGATAGATGGCACAAAGAATGTTTTCATATCTTTAAAAAGTAGTTTTATTATGAGTAGTGTACTCTACTGTTTAATTAACATACAAATTTATTCAATCCTAAGAACCAATCTCCACAAATACCTTTACCTACGACTTGAATGCATATTGGATTTGTAGGTATTTAAGACAATATCATAAAATAAAATTTATTTGATTTTTTCAGATGGCAGGACAGATAGATATGAATATGCAGAGTGATTTAATGGCTGCATTTGAGGAATCCTTGTAATTTCATCCCTGAAGTTAAGATATTATATGTACATATGAGTATATAATTAAAAATATTATAGCAATGCAATCAATATGTATGGTGATGATGTGACACCAAAGTGATTTTGTGATCGTTTTGTGTGTGAAACTTAAACTAACATGTGGTTAAGTGCTGTGAATAGATATACTTATTTTAAATTAAACTGTTGTACCATCAATCTAGACTTGTGGTCGTGTTTACGGGCCTTCTAGGGGGTTGCATTTTAAATAACGTGTATTATATAAGGTTGTTTGTAAGTTCTTATAGTAAACAACTCTCTTACATTCGTATGCCTATATATTTATATTTCGTTCTAGAAACGTCTTCTAACTTCCGTAATTGTTTTATAGTACGTACTAATGACTAGTTTGGTAGCGATGGAAATTAAAACAAACACCAGACATGTTTTATTTTATATAATTGATAAATAGGAAATCAACTGAACCCTGATGAAATTTGTTGGTCTATGTACTTTCTCATTGCACGAATTTAAACGGAAAACTCTCATCCTACATCAATTTTAGAAAAAAATTAAGTTTTGTTTAAATTCTAATTACATATAGTTTCCTAAAGTAAGTAACAATGAGCAAGTATATGGACGTTATTATGTATTTATTAGTAGATGGAATTTCTGTTACGTATTCGATTTTCGATAAATATTGCTTAATGTTAGTAGATTTTTTATCAGTCTGTCACTTCAAACCAGATCAAATGTCATACATTTGATTTGAAATATATTTATTTTACATTGGAATATGTCTTTTTATGTTTGTAGATAGATAACACCGTTGAAAAGTATGTAGTTCGACAACAACTCCTTTTCATATGAAAGTAAAATAATATGATCCCAACTCAAGAAACTGTATAGTAGTCATAAGCAGATTTTAATTTCTTTTTTCATTTACTCGAAAATTCGAAATCTAAATGTAGATATGAAGTAAAATATATTGACATTCCATATTGTACTTGGTTGTTTAAATTAACACTAGTTAACAATAATTTTACTAAAGTGAATTAATTCTCGTTCCTACTTGATTTGTTGCAAATTATGAGACCAGTAATTACACGCTAGAAATAGAGCACTAACCATAATGCTGGTCACCTACTGTGAAAAACATGTTAATATTCTACACTTGAATATCCATTTTCATTGAAGTTAAATAAATCATGACTTTATTGCTGAGGTGACAAACGTTAGAATTTAATTTGATCTAGATTTTGGGAATGGAATGTACTTTTAAACGTGTTGTGGAACAAAAGTTTTGTAGTAAAGATTCGAATCGTATTTAAATAACTCAAAAGTCGCAGTACTAACTGCGATAAATATTTTTAAAGAAAATATAGATTCTATTGCTGAAAATGTGCGTTCTATAAGAAAATTGCCATAGTTAGTGCAAGATTAACTGTGTTAAATGATATGAATAATTTGCAACTGATTTATTCTTCATTTAATTAGTTCAGTATAAGTGCTATGTCGGTTGTCAAAAATGTCTATATAAAACCACGGCGTTGTTATTTAGTCCCCGTGCCGCCGATGAAACCGTGAGCTTGCTCTGGCGCGTCGGCAACCCAGAGACCCCGAAGAGGGTCAAGAAATTATGTCAATTGTCTCTGTAAATGGTAGCGGAACAATGTTGGTAATAAAATGTTTAAGTTAAGTAAACATAAAGCTGTTAAAATGGTTTTATTACAAGAGAACGCATGTATATACTATAACTATGGACTCTTTCAGGGTCTCCGATAAAAAAATACCGACAAAATTTAACTTTTAACATGTAAATATGATATATTTCCTTCGTGCTTCGTGCTGACCTAAACCTGTTAGGCCGTCATAAATGTTTCAATATTTATAGCGTAATTAAAAATGTGAAATCCCCTTTATTTACTGTGACTTTATAAAAAAACCGTTAAACATTAGCTACATATTACAAACAGACAGCCGCCGCGTCAATCTGTCTGTTCACGTTCAGTTTTCACCAATAAAGTAATTCTTCAGGAAAGTTTTGGAATCTATATAATTGGTGAAGGTTTTCTGTACATATGTATATGTTTGGAATATAAAGACATTTGTTGTTGTTATAATGTGCTAATTCGACGAATTTAATAATAATACTTATTTAAAGAAGCCGTTAGAATAAATGCCACGAAAATAAAATTCACGCGTTCTGTCGCAGCTTTTTTGTTTTGAAGTTAACCGTAAACAGGCACAGTCATCAGACAGTTCTTTGTCATGCAGGTAAGAAGAAATATTGTAATACAATACAATTTGAATAGATTCTAAAAACTAAATTACTATTGAAACGCTATACCTTGGAATAACAGGCTATATTACATATTCAGTTACAATATGCGTAGGTATATAGAGGGGCCGAGTGGACCGTGCCCACCCCAGAATGGCCTGCCCATCAGAATGATCAGTAGGCTTACTTCAAAAATCTCAAAGGTTTGGACTTGGTATTTAAAATGACTGCGTCATTGTATCACCCATGGCGTGTCGGATCAGACCCCCTTTGAATACTAACCCTAAATCAATGTCTGTTACATGCATGTAAACCATCCAAACCATAATTTTAATAGTGTTTTTAACTCTCAGTGCCACGAATCGCCCTAAGTGTTCACGCAAATCTTATTTTTGTGCTGGCTGTACCTGGCGAGTTCATTGTTTTTCGCTAATATTTCCAATAAACATGCGTATTAATTGCTTAAAATAATACGTGTACAGTAAATATACACTATACTGAAGATTTACGCAGTGGGTCGCGTGCAAAGACCCCGTTTATATTTTAAACTAGTAAATACTTTTCAGCAATGCCTTGAACTCACTCAAGCGAGTTTAAGACATTGCTGAATGTAATGATGTGATTATTTTTTATTAATTAAATTATTCGTATTTATAATGAATATAAAACATTTAAAACGTAAAATCATATTTTTAAAGCAGTAAGCCCGATTCAAAATATTTCAGGGTAGGTAAAATTTACTAATTGCAAGTATTTATCTCTTAGGTTTGTAATACATTTCCAGTTACGTTACAATAATCACCTCTCATATTTAATAAATTTAACGAGAATTCAAGGGATACAAGATCTGAAACAAAACAATATCGGCGAGTATTTAAATTCTACTTACTCTCACCTATTTCTACCGCCAAAAAGTTGCTATCTATATGCTGCAGCGATGACAGGTGCCACGCGGGATGTTTGCTTGTTTGTTAAACTAGTATATAAAAAAATAAATTTACAAGCTTTTTATAATTAGTCTTGTTGTGGACTTAGTACCTATACATAAATTTTAAATTAACTTTATTATTTAAAATATACATCATTAATGGTTATTAGGTATTAATGATATTTTATTGAATTGCTTTGTAATCTGTGTGTGAACACAGGACTAAAACAAATATTTCTTACATATTTTTTTGGTCCCGGGTGTGGACTAAATTCACGATCTTGGCGCCGGATGCATAAGATGGGGATTTTACCGTACGAGTATGCGCCGTCGTTCGGGCCGTCAAGTAATACTAATAATAATCAATCATTCACTAAAGTAAATATTAATTTATTTAAAAATGAATCAATTTATTACCTTGTTCTCAACGACTGCATTTGACCGGTACAGTGTATCATACATACAAAGATCAAGCCTGTGACATCAAATAAACGTAAATCGATTGCATATTGACACTTTTGGGGAGCTTAATGCCGGATTACTCAGGATCAATTCTAGCCTTATCGGAAGAGGGGCGAAGCCCCCACTATAAAGCGGGCGAATGCCCGCTTTATAGTGGGGGACAGTTCTGATTTTTGCAAACAAAGGAGGAATGAGCCCAGCTGCACTAGCGTGAGGGTGGTTTTCTCTTCTCGGGTACGGGCAGGGACTGGACGCGATCGCCTGCGAACACGGTCTACTGAGAATAACCTCTCTACGAGAATAATGTGTGTGATTGAGAGGGCGACGGAGGGAGGCATTTGTAGAAGTTATGCTGTCGGTTAGGTCATCGAGTACATGTTGCGGCCTGCGGTGTCGGACATGGACACTTTTCTTTGTTATATAAGTAGCTTTAAGTAGTAGCGGATTTAACAGCGGGTTGGCATGATTCACCTACGAAGAAGAATAAAAGCGACGGTGCGACTCTTCCATGAACTCGCCTATGGTGATGGTAATTTTAATCGCAGTGTTATTAACTTTACCAACGTGTGCCCTAAGATATATATTTTGGACAATTTGAAGAGATTTTAAAGTTAATGGCACCGCGTGGACGAACACGACGTCTCAGAGATATTCTCTTATGAGAGTGATATTTCACTGTACCCACCTATGTAGTGATTTAGCCTACCCAGAATTAAGGCGCCCCTTTTTAGAACTATTACATGAGGTCAAAACGTCATATGCCTAACTAACGCGAAGCCTAGGTACTTGGTTTTGTTAATCCATGGAATGGAACAATCGAACATCCATGTAGATACCTACACGGATGTTCGATTGTTCCATTCCTATTTTAGATGTGATTCCAATGAAAGATGTGTTCCAATGAAGACACACAAAATATAGAAAAGTAGGGACTAACTAAATAAAAAAAAATCATTAACTGCATCCATACAGATTCGAACTTTACTATGGGCAACTACACACATATAGGGTTCATGTCCGGTGATCTCGCTGGCCAGTTCATTTGACTAATGCCAACCTCATTCTGGTAGGTACTCACGATACGAGCAGTATGGGGGCGCGCGTTATCGTGCATGAAAACGAAATGTGGGCTTAAAAATGGGGCAAAAGGCATGACATATGGTTCTAAGATCTCTGTTAAGTATCGCTGTGCAGTAAGACATCCGTTTTTAATAAGCACTAAGTCTGTGCGAGCTCCTAAACATATGCCACCCCATACCATTACTGATCCTCCACCAAATGCCACTGTTTCCGTAAAGTTTGTTTGGTTATATCGTTCTCCACGATATCTCCACATCCTCTCCGATCCATCCACGAAATTAACACAGAAACGGCTCTCATCTGTGAATAATACGCGACTCCACTCATTTGTCCAATCTCGGTGCGCACGGGCGAACGCTAACCTTGCCACACGATGAGCTGCCTCGAATTTAGGTGCTTTTGCTTGCACATAAGATCTTAAACTTCATTAAGACGCCTCCTAACTGTTCGCTCACTAACATTAACGTTGCGGACCTCAGCCAGTTGATTTCGGGTCTAACCCGCGGTCTGTCGACGATTCCTCAAAGTTTGCAAGGTGATGAAACGGTCATCAACGGCGCTTGTAGCCCGTCTGCCTTGTCCTCGCCTGCGCACGTAAGATCCTGTCTCCCTGTGGCGTTGAACAACGCGATGAACCACCGAAGTCGATACACCCAAAGCTCGACTTACTGAGCGGTAGGTATGCCCTTCTTCGATCATGGTTACGGCCCTTGCTGCAGAAGTTGCTGGCAAATCACTCATTTCGTATCGGAGACGCGTACTCAATTCAAAAATAAACAGTTGAATGAGGAACACTAAAGGACAAACCAACAGGAACCAACAAAGTTCTTATCAGAAGCAATGCTAAGTCTAAGTGTCAGCAAATTCTTGAAGTGCCATAAAAACAATTCTCACGCTTGTAAATGCATTATTTTTCATATACAATTAAATTAAAAGCGCATTAAAAAATATTAAATACTGTACAATCGGAAGGGAACAAGTAAATACTTCGTTATGTCAAGTAATTTGTTAAAATGAGGTTTGTTATTATATTATGTTGGTCTAAGATTTATTATAAAGCTCACAACAAAACATCACTCACATACCTCCGTGAGTGATGTTCACCTCAAAATTACATATTCACGGGTATTTTGTCTTATCGCGACCGAGAAAGGACACCTTTTATTTTGTTAAAGAATTGCAACTGACTCTAACAACAGTGATGAACAGCACTTATTTTCCAACAAACAACAAAGATTGTTTTATGAAAAAGTGTCGCGACATAATCGCATACTATGTATGTGATTAAGGTTTATTGGTAGGTGTCACAAAATTGGGTAATAAGAAGTTTTTCACTATTATCGATTGTTGAAAATTTGATATTAAGAGAATGATTGCAAAATAAATATTTAAGCGCAAGCTAATGAAATTTTAAAGAATATGCGAAATAGAGCAAATCGTTACATTAAGATTGCACAGTATACATTTTGTAGTACTTCATTTAGAAGTATTTCTTGCATGAACACGTCATTGCTCAAGTTTTCTGTTGGCACTCCAGGAGTGCCACTGTTTTTCTTTTAATGGACTTGTTGTCCACATGCAAACAATATTCTTCATATTATTTAAAATACATAGTACCCTATATCAATTGTCTCTTATTATTATGGAAATCACATCAAGCGGACAATCAAAAAAATGAGGTCGTGAATTTTGTTAATATTCTGGTCAGTTATACTTCTAGTAGACGTGTATGTGTACACACGATATTTTTTCGTGTGATGGTTTATTACTGAATTATGAGCTTTTAAAAATTTACTAAGAATGAAGTTATAAATTTTAGGATGCTTTTTTTCCGTGTCAATTAATTTGTAACAAAAACCTAAAGTATTGTTTCATATAGTAAAAAAGTTGAAGTTTTTAATTTTATTGTTGAATTCAAAATTTGAACTTTTTTACGTGTAGAAAACCGGAAGTGAAAATTTCAAATCGATGGTTAAGTAACTTAGACACTTTTTTTTTTAATTTTGACTGAAATTAAAGCTAAGTGTCTTAATTCTTTACAAAAAAATTAAAACGTGATCTCCATTAGTTTAAGACTTTTTTTTCTATGCAAAAATATAAAAATAGACAATAGTTGACTTAAAGGAGTTTTATGTGTTGAGATTGAAACAGTATTAGTAAAAATAAACATTTTCATTTCGTAATTTTTAGGTACTATTTTACTATTTGCACTGCCACTTTTTCTCTTCACACATAAGCCCTCGTTGGTTGGAAGAAATGCATGCAGTTGTTTGGTTCCTGGAACGGTGATAGCGGAAGCGAAACGGAGTCATAGAAAATCTCGTTCTTGTTGAATACTTTACTTCGAGCAGTAGTAAATAGAAGTTTAAGTCAAAGATGACTTAGCCCATTCATATAATCTTATAGGTGTAGTGATAGCGTTATATATAGACTGTAAACTGGCACGGGTTGCCAAACGTTTAAGGTTTCCCCCAAGACCATCTCATGGTCCTTTTCCATGAGCTGTGGCATGGAAGTGTAACCGTGCGTCTATCTTAAAATCTTGTTTGCAGTAAAATAAGTTCACAAAATTTAACCTATTTGATGCATAAACATCAGCCGAAATAGTCCACTTTTCACTTAACGTTTTAGATATTTTTCTAATTTTTAAACCTTTTCTATGACGAGTCAAGACGAATGGATTAAAACAACGATCACCATAGGAAGCCATAATAAACAATTTTAGGAAAAAGCGCGCGGTTTTGTCCTTAGTTTCAGTTGAGCGAACGATGAGTGGTCAAATATTAAACTAAGAATAACGGATTTTTACACATACGCGAGACAGTTTAGCGACATATAGTTGTCTTTTTTTAGTATATAAAGATAATTGCATTTGTGACACTTTATAGCTACGAGATGGCGTTACTGGTTTGATTCACCGTCATATCACAGTTGTTTAATTCGCTATTTTGAATTAACTTGTCATTATTATAGAGAAGAAATATATTTTTGCATGTAAAAATTAAAGAAAAAATTATTAATAGTGTTGTATTTCAGTATGTAAGCGCGTAAAGCCGATTGGTTCAAAACGGCTCATGGCTATGCATATGTACTCTATGTGTACTAAGTCATAAACTACTGAAGGACACATTTTAATTTTTTTTATGAAGAATTTAGAAATAAGAAACTTAGCTTTAAGTCAAAATTAAAAAAATAAATGTGTCGAAGTTACTTAACTATCGATTTGAAATTATCACTTCCGGTTTCCTAGACGTAAAAAGTTCAAATTTCGAATTCGACAATAAAATTAAAAACTTCAACCTTTTTACTATAAGAAACAATACTTTTAAATTTATGTTACAAATTAATTGAGACATAATAAACATCTAAGAATTTATGACTTCATTCTTAGTAAATTTTTAAAAGCTCATAATTCTGCAATATACCATCACACGAAAATAATATCGTGTGTACCATCCATGTCTACGACCAGAGTATTAACAAAATTCACGACCTCATTTTTTTGTTTTTGGTTGTCCACTTGACGTGAAATGCTTCATATATTCTTCGAGGAACAAATAAAACAAAACAAATCCACTTGGAATTATAATATATCACATTCCTCGATCTGTACACTAAATTAGACTACAGACAAGCACTTAAATATATATTATTATAACATCATATGTATATTTTAAATAAATTCATATACAGCCTCGGCGTTAAGGGAACAGGGAGGTAATGGGAGCGCTTGGGAAATGGGAGCTATGGGTGTTGAACAAAATGTAGGCACATTTACGCGATCGTAAATACTCGGCCGCGACCGTCAACCTTCGAGAAACTTCGCCTGTCGAGCATGAGCGTTTACTAAACGCCGTTTAGTGCCATGCGTTCCGTCGCTAGTGTCGGTTGTTTTTCGCTCCGCGCTTATAAAAAACTGTGGACTGCCAGCGTCAAGGTGAGCATGAAGTCATCTTATTTTGTTATGCTTATGTTGAATAATTACATCCTTAGATTCATTCACTAACAGGACAAATTGGTGAAATTGCGTTTGAAATCAGAATTGTAATATTTATATTATTAGTTTTCAAAATGGTAGACAGCAGGAAATGGGAGCCTAGGATGGCTCTCACTACCCGACGTGGCTCCCATCACGCATTTTGCTTTTACAATAAATTTCCACATATTTTTTTACATAACATTCATATCTATATATTTCAGATGCCACGTAAAACAAATCGGAAAACCACAAAAGCTTCTTGGACAGTTGATACATTAGAAAAAGCAGTTCTCCGATCTGGAGGTATTTCGGTGTATAAAGTATAAAACGTGGCGACTGTGGATGATAGACATGTCACACATTGACAACATGACTGTCACATTGACGTAAGTGCTGTTGTGGGGAAAGATAACAAGCCCGTTAACCTTCTTTCCACTTACGTAGGAGCAGAACCAGCAACCACAGTCACACGCTTTGATAAATCGAAGAAAGAGAGAGTTGCTATTCCATGCCCCAAAGTCATCAAGGAGTACAATGCCCACATGGGAGGCGTGGACTTATTAGATTCATTTATAGGTCGTTATCACATCACAATGAGGAGCCGCAAGTGGACCATGCGCTTATTTTATCATTTCCTGGACCTCGCAGTTGTAAATTCATGGGTTATGTTCAAGAAGGTAAATAATATAAAATGAAATGATCAACTTCTCAATTTTGGTACATTCAGACTAGAACTCGCTAAAACCCTCTGCAAATTGGGTCTACCTGCAAATGGCGCTAAACGTGGTCGACCTAGTGGGAGCACAATACAAAGAGAACTTGTAATGAAGAAGTTCCGAGGACCAGCTCAACCAATTCCTTTGAAAGACGTTAGATTGGATCAGACATGTCATTGGGCAGTTTGGGTGGATAAGCAGCAGAGGTGCAAATTCCCAAAGTGTTCAGGCTTTACATTCAAAATGTGTCAAAAATGTCGTGTATCTTTATGTGATACGAAAAAAAGCAATTGTTTTAATATAAATCTCATAATGAATAATAAATTTATACATTTCAAAAACAATATCCACTCTTATTTTACCCATACTTGCAAAATCTCAATGAATGCGCAATGTAGTTTATAAACAACACTCACATTATTGCAAAAAAAGTATAATAAATTCATGTCTAGATTTTTTTACTCATTTTTCCTAGATAGTAATACATGTCTATTACACAAATATATATTTTTTAAACGTGAAACAAAAATCGTCAATTTAAGGGTTAACAGGATTCTCGGATTTAATAAGAGTGAAGTAAAGCTTTTCTTTGATAACTTGGAGAGATTGGTGACATAACTCCACTTCGAACCTACGATGATTTACGATGTAGATGTGATTGGAGTAACGACTGTTCAATAGACTGAAAACATTATAACTCCCAAAGGGCAAAAACGCGTTGGATCGGTGACGTCATGGGAAAGAGGTAAGACCGTTACAGTAATATGTGCTAGGAGTGCTTCAGGGTCATTTATTCCACCGCTTTTCATATTTCCACGAAAACGTCACTCACCGCAGCTGGAAAGAGATGGACCACTGGGAGCTGTTTACACATGTACACATAATGGCTGGACCAATGAAAATGTATTTATTTTATGGCTACGTTATTTTATCAAACACACCAAACCTACTGCTGATACGCCTGTATTGCTAATATAGGACAACCACAATAGTCATGCTACTATCGATGCTTGGGATTTGGCACAAAAAAAACATGTTGTAATGCTCAGCATTCCGCCACATTTATCGCACCGTCGCAACCTCTTGCCGTTGGTTTTTATTCCGCGCTTCAAACAGTTTACAACAAAGAGTGTAACTTGCATATAAAATTAAGAAATTTAATAAAGCCTACACTAGAGTGGCTTCCGTGGAAAAAGGAGTATCGAGAATACTCGGGAATATTTCCCATAAATCCTGAAATATTTTGTGATGATAACTTCAGTGACGAGGAAGCCAACCAATCTGTACCTATGCATGAGGTAGAACAGCAGCCAACTAGTATCTTTCCTGTCCCGTCTACATTAAAACAGACAGTTACTGGGCAACTACAACTTAATCCTGACACGAGCCCATCTATTCTTTGTGACGTAGAAATTCAACCAGACGTAGTTCAAGGCGTAGATGCTGTAAGCCCAGCTCCGATCCCAACTATATCATGTGCAACACCAACACGACCAGCTATTCGGGAGGAACATACCGTTAGATTTAACTCAACACACACTTGGGGGTAAATGTCACAAACGGAACCTTAGCAAAGAGGTTAAAAACAAGGAGACCACATGAAGAAACAAAAGAGCTAAAAAGGCAAAATAATATTTATTTAAAAGTGATGACGAAGATTCGTCTGTTGATCAAGTTGATAAAAGCAAAATATGCGACGACGGGTCAGAATATTCTGAAGAGGAAACATTATGTGCAATTTGTTTAGACACGGGAAATAGTGGATAGATGTGGTATCGATGCAGAAGTTGCGGAAACTGGACACATAAAGACTGTTCTGGTAGTCACAGTCCAGATGCTTACATTTGTACTTTTTGTCTGATGGTGGATCCGTAAAATCTGGTACATTTGTTTTTTTTAATAATTTTATATCATATTTTTCTATTCGATTAAGAAGTTTTTTTGTGTTACGATTAATATAGTGACTAACTAATAAATCACGTTTAAAGTTATGTTTAAATTTTGTGGAAGAGTAAATATTATGGGTCCCATTTCCCATATGGACGTGAAATGGGAGCGATTTGAATTTTGTAGAATCGCTACTGTACCTTAATATATGATTGTAACTCAATTCTAACTGTGATTAAAACGTACCTAAATGTTATTAACCTAAGAGTTCCTAATAAAAAAACATTATGAAGGTTAACAAATGTGGTTTTTATGAAAGGTTTCCCTTAATAGGCTCCCATTACCCTGCGCTCCCCTACGAGGCATTGGAGTCCCACTCTATAAGGTAGGCGGGCAGCGCCCCGGGCGCGAGGCGGCGCGCGAGCACACGGAACGTCTGTCCCGCGCGGAAGTAAGACTGCACGCTCGACTTCAGTGCCGACAATTGCGCCGCGTTCACGTCACCGACGCTGATGTTGCCCTTGTGCGGACTCAGTTGCAAACTCTTTACACTATTCAAGTTATTAGCACTATTATTTGTATTGCGGCGAGCGTTCTCATAATAATTCTTCTCTTGCCTCTGTCTCAGTCTTCTACCGTGAAATTTATCAGTGTTATTGTTATGCGCTTTCGGTGGAGCGAGATCTATATTTTCATTCTGAGTTTGCCCAGTCTTATTTGAGTCTTCGGGTAGTGGACAGGATTTGTTCAACTGTGAATAGGAAATATTTGAAATTTTATATGGGAACACACTTGGTTAATCTCTGCTATTGATAATGCATGAATATTTAAATTACAGAACCTTCTGTAATTTTCAAGAAAATCAACTCAATGAATATTGTAAAGAAAGAAGATTATCTTTTATTATTGATTTGATAGATTGATTCGATAGATTGATTAGATTATAAATAAAATAATTAAAGTCAATGTAGCTTTATTATGAAATTAATAGCTATTTATTTAACGGGAATATTTAACAGGTCACAATTGTTGTTCCAGTTTTCATAAACTGCTTTTAAGTTCAATTGGCAGATAGTTGACTTAATAACAAGTAAACTACTTTTAAATCATGTCATGACACAAATCAATACAATACATATGTGTATAAAGCATTCTTTGTTTAAAGACTTTAGTTGATTTCGTATATGTTACAGGACATATAAGAGGCCATTAATGTAGTATACATAGCTTTCTCTCCGCCAATTCGAATCTATCACCGTTCAAAGTGAACTTTACATTACATCAGCTAATTTTAATAAACTAGTTAAACAAACTAACCAGTAAAATAGATTACAAACAAAATTGACCGATCAGTAATGATGAGGACGTAATAATGTGGAAGTAAGCTACTTAATAATTTTAGACTTTCTCTATTCAGTTAAGGGCGCATGCACGAAGACCATAAAATTGTAAGCAAAATGAGAATAGTAAATACAACTTTATATTGGGCCCACCTAAGTACTGTAAATAAAAATGTAAACAAAATCAATATAGTATGGTGGGGGGTAGTACAACCTAATTATATTGTAACTAACCTCATACTTGTCAGATTAATCGAAAGTGTACACATATTACATA
This sequence comes from Heortia vitessoides, assembly GCA_020976665.1. NCBI lineage: Eukaryota > Metazoa > Arthropoda > Insecta > Lepidoptera > Crambidae > Heortia > Heortia vitessoides. Next base: position 7,436,370 of record JACJUM010000875.1, read on the forward strand.
AAATGCAGATAATTTAGCTGTTTCTAGCAACTCAGGACTAATGTAATCCATATCTAAAGCAATTAATTGTTAAAATTGCAATGCTCATGCGGACATAATCGTAAGCACCAACTCCTTCAACATTAATTGTTTGTATAACACTCACCTGCATTTGTAAATATTTTCTTGGCCTTCGATACTTTCTTCGTTTTACTTCACCATTAGGTAAAATAACTATATCTTTTTCACTAAGTTTTCTTTTCAAGGGTCTCACCATTGGGCCTAGTGGCGGATTTAATTGAGTAGGTAATGACAACCTCGAGTGGTAATATTTTCCATTATGTTTGCTACTTTTACTGTACAAGTTTAATGCAGAATTAATATATTTCGATGGATATGTATTTTTCATTAAGAACGGATTATTTTTTCCTTGAAAATCTTTGAGGGGCGGTATTATAGCATCTAATGTGCCTCTACTAGATGTTTCGTCACCTGAAGATTCCAATTCATAGATAAAATTACTATAAGGTGGTATACTGTCCATATGTTGCAGAGACATTATTTTGGAATGTTCTATAATATTTTTAGTAGATAATTTAGATACTTCCAAATTCATAGTGGCTATTCTCGTCGAGTGCGTATTAATATTAAAAGTACTAGTATTCGATTTCTCGACAGTCGTTTCTTCATTCTCTTTGGATATATTATCTAAATTTACACTACACGGAACTAGTGATGTATCAAGTGATGGCACTGGAGGATTTTCACATGTTGATTTAGCTTCATTAGTCTCAGGTTCATTTAGATGGGTTATTTCTTCTATTTTATCGTCATCATCTTTGGCATCAGATTGTCTACTGGAAGAACACACCGTCGGAGACCTCTGCTCGTCATTTTCGGTAGGCTTGACAGATTCGTAGGAACTAGTGGAATCGTTTTCCGAATTAGAATTTTCGTGGAACCGCTTCCCCATCATCAAGTTCAACCAGTGACCATCCACGGGCACAATCATCTGATGTTTATAGGAACTTTTTTCTGCATTACTACTAGAAGGTTGCGAACTGAAATGAAAATTAATAAACAATAAGGTAACCGCTACTAAGTACGAAACAGGTGATTCGACAGAAAGTAAAAGATAGTGATTATACCTGTCATCTACAATGGTTTGATTTTGGGGCGTCGGTGGTCGTTGTAAAAAGCGGAGCCGGGGTGCATATTCTCTAACTATTTCATCAGTCAAAGGCTCTCCTTTTTTTATCTAATAAAAAAAAGAGATATTTAGAGAAGCAAAAAAACCAGAACACGTTCCAATCGGTCGAAGGAGCGAATGAGTAATCGTCGAGAGTACAGGGTGCGCTACCTGTTCCAAGGGTGCGAGCTGCAGCGGCGCGGGCGGCGGCCGCCGCAGCCGCAGCCCCCAGATGGTGGCACGCTTCTTCATCTCGCGGCCGCACTTGAACCGCTTGCGTGACGACGTCAGTGCCGTCAGAATCTTCTCCCGCCGCTCGTTCACGGGCGTCCGCCACATCTGTCGCCGCGGACACGGGAAAGACTGTATTAATGGTGCGGGCTCATAGCACTATAGGGCACTAGAATACTTATACAATGTCATCTTGTCACGTAATACCTGTTTTTTTTACTAGTACCTAGTAGGCAACCACGTGACCCGTTGCCCAGGGGTTACCCAGTTACTTTAACCTCCCATTACCCAGTTACTTTAACCTCTAACTACGTCTTATGCTTCAAATCGGCCCACAGCAATAAGAACGCTACTATTTAACGGTAGAAATAGGTCAGAGTGAAGTACTCATACAAACGACCGTTGTATGAAGTCTATCTAACTTCTATTAAAAGCGAGATCATGTGATAAAAGGGTAGACAAGTCTTTTCCGAAATTAACGATTAATACCTTTTCGGGCAATTGCAGCGCGTGCCAGTTATCCATGATGTAGGGCATGATGACGTTGTCGAGGTCGAAGTAGTTGGGTGCGTTGTAGGCGGTCAGGTTGTAGAGCGCGAGGTGCGCCAGATCCAGCCAGCACAGCTCCAGCCGTCGCAGGTACTCCGCCCCGCCGTTGCAGTCCGAACAAGCAAATATATAATGCCTAAAAAGTTTAAATAAAAATGAAAAGTTTAGAAAAGACACATGCACGCGTTATTCACTGTTATTAGTACAATATTTTTAATGTAGTTCTATATTTTCACCGTGAGGCTGCGCTTTGCCATTGCCAACACGCTTGCCCAGCGCGGCAATTATGGGCAAAATTCCCTCTTACTTGGGGAGGCCTATGTCCAGCAGTGGACTTCTGATGGCTGATATGGTGATGATGATTAATATAGCCTACGCTATATTAATCTTATATTCAACTAATTAAAGTAGTAATTACTTCTACTTTAGTTAGTTATTCAATCAAGCTACATACATTTACTTACTCAACCTAAAGAATTGAGTTACGAGGACTTAGCAAGGATTATGATCAGCTCAATATAGAGAGGGTAATAATTATTGCATATCTACATATTAGAATTTTATAGGATTATGCCGAATTAAACATTTTACATTATTTTAAGAAAATATATAGGTATCATGAACTTTTATTGAAAATATTTACAAATGGACCAACTAAATATATATTTTTGGTATTGAACCGAATTTAATTTTAACTTTAATACCAATAACGTCCATAACATTCAATTGAATGAGTCACATGAGATGCACAAGATTTAAATGTGAGTTTAAGAAGAAGCAAATAAATCTCTGTAAGTTAATTATTACAAGATGCACTTACTTATCGCCTGCATATAGGGGGTACTGTAAACTAGTCACGCATCTTTGGTGGAACCAACGCGAACATCGACAACATAACAGCATCTGAAACAGAACAAACTTCTTTTAATTAAAAATAGTAACAGAGGCTATATAATAGGGTTATACACGACATATTATATCATTATTTATTACCTGTGCCAGCCAATCACTTTTATCCCCGCAGTAACAGTGGGCTTCAACATGATCATCTCCTTTTTCCGATGCTGTTGAAGATGTTGTGGACGCGGTCTGTAATAAGTACAAGAAATTTAGGAGTCCAATTTCAAATTGAGAGTTGCAAAAGTGAGATATACACTCACTTAATTATGCAACATTGAAAAAATATTCGCTAGTTTAAAACATATGCTATCTATAGTTGTTAGTCTCTCAAGTCTTTATATTTTGTACTTCCTCTTTACTGAATAGTCAAATATTTATATTTAAGTTTTCTTTATACTTATCTTGGATTTCAAGCTATTTATAATAGCAATTACAAGTTTTTAATTTGGAACATGGATAAACTTACATCGCACGGAGGAGTTAGTTCCTGTTGCTGCCTTCTTTGCTGGCCTCCCTTAAATCTAAACAGATCTGATCTCTTCAACGCTCTATTTTCCGCCGCCGCAACTCTATACCTCTGGTCGACACATCTTTTACAATGCCAAGATGCACCTAAAAAATAAAGGACACTTAGTTAATAGAACAAATATATAACTTACAAATACTATGCATACATTTTTATTTGTTACATTAAAAATGCAAGAGCTACTGCAAGAACACAAATCAAACCATTTAAATTACAGGTACCTTTTAATCTAACAGTCTTTTGTTTTCAGTTTATTAATCTAGCAGTAGAATTGCTTTTAATTCCTTTTAGAAAAGTTGTCTACAATTTAATAACAGAGATTTATGTTTTCATTTAACCATCCATTTAATGAATAAATAAATTACTTTGAGAATTGCTATAACTAGAAACCAACTTCTTCTAAAGAAACACTGAATGCAATATATGTATTTCAAAAAGAAAAAGTATCACAGGATCTATATCATCAACACTGCCTGTATAAAATGAAAGAATCCACAAGTTCATGGAATTTTTTTTGGAAGACTTTTTGTCTTTATACGTTTCATTGATACCCTTAAAATTTCAGATTTTTCCACAAAAGAAAGTATAAAATTATTCACCATTAATCCACGAGTCCACGGGTGGCGAGTGGCACTTGGAGTGGTAGCCACGACCACACATGTCGCAGGCGACGATCGCGTTGGCCGCTGGACCCGCAGCGACGTCCTCGCGACGTTTACACACCACACACATGATGCGGCCGTCGTCGGCCGGCGGCGCGCTGAGCAGCTTGAGAGTTGCCACCGGCGCCCACGAGTGTGTGCCGTCGCCGAACTTAACCAGGCATCGCGCCACACCCGTGCCCACTTCGCACGAGTCATTGTCATTGCTGGTGCTTAACTCTACTATTGTTCCTGTTGAGACAGTGGATGTGAGTGACTATAAAATTTTTAGTGAATAATATGATATTTTTTAATGATTTTCGGTATCTCTTAATACAAAGTGATCCGGGAAATAGATTAATAGGTTAATAATTGCTGTGAATTTTTTGTTAGTTGTCATTTAATATATATTTATACAGGTAAGGCTCCTTTCCTCATAAAAATAATATGTTGCACATGAAACTAATTGATTTAATTGAATACATTATTTGTTTGAGTTTTTTAAAATAATAAACACCCAATAAAACTCTGATTAACTTTGGAGTCCAGTCTATTGTATTTATCTGACAAGTTGTGTTACTAAAAGATTTATATGTTATGAAGTTTGCTATCATATTATATGTATTAATAGATTAAGACAGACAGGATATTAATAAAAAATAGTCATAGCAGATTACTTTGTTGACTTTTGTAATACATATTAATAATCATATTTTATAAAAAAAAATTTAAGGTTCCAAAATATTCTGGTAAAATTTTCTAATTTTATGTAATATTTTGACTTTTACCTAAATAATAGCGTCCATCCTTGTTAGGTACGAGGACATCATCTCCACAATGGAATGGGTTTGCATTGTTTTTTTCCGTGTTGGTTGTAGAGTCTGGCATTGCATCCTGTGTGTCCTCTTCTTTTTTTTCATTCTTTTTGTTAGTGCATGGTGTAAATGTCTTGTCGAGGTCGCTCAGGATAACATTGATTAAGGAAATTTGTGTGGAAACCTCTTTGAAGAAGAAAAAACAACAAATTAAATTTAGAATTAAATTACTAAGTAATGCAATGCATGGCATAAAATAACAATATTTGTTTTTATACTGGAAACACTCAAACCGTATATGAAATTAATCACAAAAAACAGGGGTTTATGCTATGAGGCTCATAACCTCTAAGTAATTTTAAAGCATACAATATTATAAAATTGAGAATATAATCTATATATAATCCATGCCTTAGAGCAATATTAAATTTAAGAAATATTTCAAATATATAATACTCATAATTGCAAATACAATGGATGAATTCTTGAATACTTACTTTGTCCAATTCCAAGTGATAAGCAAAATAAAACAAGAATATATTATATATTTTTTTAGAATTTAAGTAATATTTATATATCATATATATATGCAAATATAGTTTTAATGTATTTAAAATTAATCATGTTAAAAGCTATGCCAAATAACAATATGGTATCTATCACTCTTCTAGACATGTGTAGTTGTCTATTTTATTTAAAAACAAATTTACACCAATGGCTCTACTTTGAAATTATTTTATTACAATTAAAAATTAACAACTAACTTACAAACATGTTTATAAATTATTATTATATAATAAATTATTATAACAAATTCAAATAATTTGAAAAATTCTATATGTAATTACAAAATTAAAAGGCCACAGACACATTGAAAGCAATAAGGCCCAGTTTGGATATTCTACAAGCAAAAAGGGACTATTATCATGATATGTTTTATATAAATTCATAAACATGAACATGGGCTGTATCAAGGTGAAATTATATTTATTATTTGTAATCAAAATCAAGACAAAACTATCATTTTATTTTAAGTTGACTTCATTAAAAACTTTGTCTTTGAAGCATTTAAAATATTTTTATCAAGAAGTTTTTACACCTGACAACCAGGGTAAAATCTCTTTATTTCATAGCTTTCTAAAAATGGATCCTCATAAAATGCACACATCATTTACATGCATCCAGCATCATGAAAAGTCATGTTGATACGTTAGTAATCTAGCATTTACGTCAGAAAAACGTGGAGCTGTTACAATTATGAAATAAGTGAGTATTATTGTATCGTATTGAAGTAGATACGTAATTCAAGGGGATAAAATTAGGAGTACTTAGCAACCAAAATGTGAATTATATTATTATGAAGAGAACAAAAACATACAGAACAAAAATATAAGCTCAGGGCTTATTGCCGTTATCAGGAATTACAAATATTCACCAAAAATTAATACACGTTGAGAAGAGACATGCAAAGCAATATTCTGCCAAATAATAGCGTAATTGTTAAGATATTGAATCTAAAAAAAAACAGCATCTTACCAGCTGTGATGTCCATCTCAACGAGATTTTTTAAAGCTTGAACATGATTTGTTAACCACTAAACACAGTTTTATCTAACTCTGAAGAACAAACAAGTAATGCATTGGCGCTATTGCGGCCATTATAGTAATCAAACGTTTCACTGTTTTCCCGCGGTACAATACTTGACACACAAATTTGGGACTATCGCGTATTAAATAATATGAATTTGTGTATCATTTGTTTCCTTCACGTATTGGGCTATCTAAATAAGTCGTAAATAAAACCTAATTAAGTAAAAAAATAATATAACTCCCACACCACAGCCCAAAATCTACAAAGCCGCGTTCCAACACACACGCTACCGAAAAACCGGGATAATGTTGATTTGTGAACAATATCGTTATCCCTTTCTATCTTTGACGTTACTATGAGATAGAAAATATTAGAGATGTACTTGAAACGGAACGTTGTATTAAGTGTTGCTATCTCAATACGGATGCATTCAAAATACCTCAAAATAGTATTTTCATGCAAAACACCGTGTTAGATAATGTGATAGCCAGATACCAAAACAATTTCTAAAGGGTGACTTTAAATTCCATGCTGAACTCTTTAATGTAGCAAAATAATCTTTAACGGCTGAAGCGGTACGACCATATGTGATGACACGCGGGTTTATGAATTTGCATATTTTAAGAGTTTCTTTGCTGGATTTTAAACTGATAGAAAAACTTTTATAATATTTTACCAAATATCTGTAGAATAATAACTATATTTTTTCTTTATATTAAACATATAATTAGTATTATGATGCTGGAATTTATTTCTTGATTTTTCTTTTTATATAATGGTTTTCTTATTGATTTTATTCTACATAATAATAACAGTTGCCCTTTCCGTTGCATTATATAGTTGTGATTTTTTAGTTGTTTTTAGTGTTTACGTTCTAGGTTGTCAAATGGATATATAAAATAAGTTGAAGTAGAAGTACACATAAGTAGAACACTTAACGTTCGTTTATCGCACGTATTTACGTACCTAAATTTGCCAAAATGTTATTGTAAATATTGAATTCAATTAATATTTATTTGTGAATAATTGATATCGATTGCGAAATTTGGACTAGTATATGTTGATGTATTGTTTTGTGTAGGGTGGGCAACAGATCAACTTACCCAAATCTGTAAATTTTTTACAGTTAATTTTAAACTCAATTGCGCGCTATTATAGATTAATATTGATTGCGAAGTTTTGACATTTGAGTACAATCTGTTGTTGTGTGTAGAAACAATATCAACATAAACCAATCTGTTAAAATTTCACAATCAACATTAATATTTAAGACAATACATTAAGTTAAAAATTTGATTTTAAAATTTTGGTAGATTTCTGGAGGGTCATCATTTGCTTTGTTTACTAAAAACATTTCATCCATGGCCAAAAAATATTTCGTCTTTAACCATAGATCACAGCTGTACTCACAAGTTTGACAGATAACGTCAAATCAATTGTCAACAATATTTTTTCTTTTCTGCCAAAACTACTTTCTCCGACAAATTAATACATTTAATAAGCAGTACTTTGGTGTTTATACCACTAGTTTATTAAATGTGTAACTAATTTTATAATGGGTAACTCCGGATTAAAACAACATTACGAAACCGCTTCCAAAACTGGTGTATTGCAAATATCTGACCACAAATTAAAAGAAATTCCTACTGAGGTATTGAGTTTAAGTGATTTTCTCAGGAACTTAGATTTATCGAAGAACAGACTGCTAGTTTTGCCAGACGATATAAGTAAGTTCAAACTATTAAAACAACTCAATCTTGAAAGTAATAAATTAGAAATTATTCCAGAATCGATAACAAACCTCAAGAAATTGGAAATGTTAAATGTTTCTAATAACTTACTCTCTTCGTTACCGCAAGCTTTTCAAAATCTGAGCAATTTAAAACAAATATACTTGAATAATAATAATTTAAAGCAATTTCCACAACAATTGCTCGGTCTGTTAAATTTGGAAGTTGCAGATCTGTCACACAACAAGATTACTGAGGTTCCGATTGGAATGTCAGAATTTTATGCTGCAGAATTAAATTTGAGTCAGAATGAAATATCGGCACTAAGTGAAGATTTATGTCGAGCACCAAAACTAAAGATATTACGATTGGAAGAAAATTGCTTGAATTTAGATGCTATTAGACCTAGTTTGCTTCGGGATTCACGAATTCATACTATGAACTTGGATGGGAATCTTTTTGAAGTTAAACAATTGTCATCTGTTGAAGGATATAATGAGTATACAGAACGCTATACTGCTATGAAGAAGAAAATGTTTTGATGTTTTAATTTTTGTTAATTTGTATGTGCACCAAATATGTTCACAAATCATATATACTGTACACTTCTATTTATTGTATATTTGTAAAATAGGATTATGTATAGACAGTATTTTAGTTAAGTGTGTTGAACTAAGATTTTAACTTTAATCAAAACTATATATTTTTAAATACAAATTGTGATGTTTTCAACAAACAGAAAATTGTGATCTTTTATTTAGGCAATCAATCCAATAAATAAAGATTATTCTATTACAGACTATACCTTTTTTAATTCAAATCTAATCAAAATATCAGCTGTTGGACATCCACTGTTAATATAGCCCTCCTCTAGAAGGAGAATGTAGCACATATGGATAAAATAAGAGATGCTACTGCCCATTACCTCCCTGTGCACTCAAATGACACTGTTCCAGAATGCTATATGTCAGTTTCAGTAACTTAGTTGCCTCTTAGAAAGGGATATATTATTCTGCTTTGCTAGTACCCTTTAGCAAATAAAAGCTTTAGTAACAATAATTTACTGTATGGTGATGGTTTGAACAGGATACAACTGTGTTAAAATCATCATTTAAACACACAGAACTGACTCCTAGAAAAGTCATAGAGCACTTTTGCCATAGATAACACAAGTGTGTTATCACTTTAACATTCTAATTTACCCTTATTTTCCAAGCATTGTACTGTACAAGACTATATCCGAAATTATATATCGTCCATATATTAACGTGTCGTAATATCCCCTATTTTATCACTTAGTAAGGGTAGTTTCTAACTATATATTAAATAATAATAAAAATAAACTCATCGCATAGGTATTGATCTGACTCCGAGATAGTGAGTGACCGACGTCAGGCAAGGAAAAGAGGAATTACAAATATAATTCTTAAATACATTATTCAACACCCAGACATAGAACAAACACAAATTTTAATCATATAAATATTTGTTTTCGCTAGGGATCGAACCCACGACCTTTGACGCATAAGATAGGTTCACTACCATCTGCGCCATCGGGCCATTTGCAAAATTCAACACATAAGGAGAGAACCTTAGGGGTTGAATTTTGCAATAGCCCGTCTTATTGAGCGCCTATATTATAAAGGAAGCCCTTACGCAAAATTAGAGAGTTAATTACTTGTAGTTTCTGATATTTCCTGATAAGTGAATGACCTTTCTCAACTATTTAATATGAATAGATGAGGTGTATCAATCGTTAGTAAGTCGATTTTTGTTTTTTAGATGATTTCTAATTTTCTAGTTAACTAGCAAAGTATATTAGGTGCAGTGCACTCATGGGCGTCTGCGAATGAAGGCGGATATTCATTCATACCTACATAAAAAATAGACATACGTAATAATAAACTTTTCTATTAATTTATTATATTGACTTCAGGAAACGGGAGCCTCAGAAACTGAAGTTTCATAAAATTTTATCATATTTATTTGTTTAGATTCGTGTAACAAACTTCCCAAACGTAGTAATTGTCTTGCGCATTTAATTGACTATCATAATCACCAACTACATCGGCGAACGTTAAAAAGAAAAGTTTAAATGTAGCAACTCTGTTTAGGTAATTGAACTTGAAATTATTTGACTTTATATTAAGAATTTGCTACAGGCCCCACATTTGCTCAATCCGCCAATACATCTGTCGGTGCCAGTTTCTCAGTCGCCTCTTAGGACACCTGGTACAGGGGGAGGAACTATTCTACTCTGTAGGTACCCCACGGCAAATGTATTATTTTTATTAACTACTGACCAATTGTCACTACTCAAGAAATAACAAACTTTTTTTTTATCTGAGTTCCGACTATGTGATTATAATTCCTTGTTACTGACCTAATACAAATATGTAAATAAGATTTTTACATCACATCTCATTTTCAAGATAAATTAAATTAGTAAAAAATACGATTTTCTTACAAAATAAAGCTAACCCGTTAGGTTTTATTGATGCTTTGATTGAAAAGGCGAAGTTTTCTTGGTGCCGCTGGCTTTCCTCTTGTAGTGAGATCCTGGAGTTTCTCTAACAAGGCTCCAACAGTAATTTGCGAGCATAGTAGGCTCCCATCTTCCTTGGAAACGTTTTTCGATTGCAGCCACATCTTGATGAAAGCGTTCCCCATGTTCATCGCTGACTGATCTCATATTTTCGGGGAAAAAATCCAAGTGCGAATGAAGGAAATGTAGTTTTAATGACATATTACATCCCATTTTGTGATAACAGTCTAACATTAGTTTAATTTTTTGGCGAAAGTCAGCGGATTTGTTGTTACCAAGAAAATTCTTTGTCATCAATAAAAGCATCCCATGCTAGTTTTTCAGTATAGTTCAGAGTAGATGTAAAAGACGAATCTTTAATCAGCTTTTTTATGTCCGGATCTACGAATACGCCCTCTTTGATTTTTGCCTCACTAAGCTTTGGAAACTTTTGCTTAAGAAATTGTAATGCAGGACCATCTCTGTTTAAGCGTTTTACGAAATTTTTTATGAGGCCTAATTTAATGTGTAACGGCGGCAAAATAATTTTAGCGGATTCAACCAAACGATCTAATTTAACATTTTTCTGTCCCGGTAAGAGAGAGTCACGTGATGGCCAGTTTTCTTTTATAAAATGTTGTGATCGCGCTCGGCTGTCCCACTCGTAAAGAAAGCAGCAGTATTTGGTATAGCCTGACTGCAAGCCAGTTAACAAAGCAACTACTTTAAGATCTGCACAAATTTGCCATTTATGTTTATTGTATTTAATTTTTTCTAATACAAGTTTCATAACATCATATGTTTCATTCAAATTAGCGCTATAAGCGAGTGGCAAAGATGGTAACTTATTTCCATTATACAGTAAAACTGCTTTTAAGCTAGTTTTTGAAGAATCTATAAACAATTTCCATTCTGTGGGTAGATGATTATAACCAAGTTGAGACAGCAATCCATCCACATCAATGCAGAAAACTAAACCATCTTCTTAAGAAAGGTATGGAACTAGTAAACTAGGTCTTTTATCGATAAAAAGTTACTTTTACGTCAGGTTTACACAAATTCCATTGTTGTAATCTTGAAGTCAACAATTCTGCTTTATCAATGGGTAAATTTAAATCTCTTACCAGATCACTAAGTCTGTTATGGGTTACAAAAAGTGGCTTCGATACGTCTTTATCCTCGGGAGTAAAATCCTTTTTGTCACCTTTTTCGCTGTCTGTCGAAGTATCGCTTTCTAAAGTATCTGTTTCCATTAAGAATACCGGGGCCTTGGGTACAAGTAGCTGGTCAGAATATGACTGAGGTTTCTTTACGGATGACACATCGGCATACTTAATACTTCGTTTAGATTTCCCAGAAAACCCCTTTAAATGTGTTAAACAGAAGTAACAATCCACGGCATGATTTGTTAGTTCAGTCCATACCATGGGCGTAGCAAATGGCATTTTTTTAACTCTTCTATTGTACCAACCGTTCAAATTTGTATAACACTTAGATAGCACACTTTAGGAACCCACGTCTTATCTTGTTTTTTCACATCACGGTCAAAATAGGCTAAGTAACACTGTTTAATTAGGTCAGAAAGAGGTTTTTTTTTCGATTTTGGCGTAAATTCGCCACAAATATAACAAAATACGTTAGGACTGTTAACACATACGCGTGACATTTTCTAGTTTACCAATTGAACTAACGTTTAAAGTAAGTTTTGCTTGTAAAACAATCGTATTTTCGAAATACCCGCAATATAAAAATCAAAAATACGTCAAAAAGTTAAAATTCATATTTCTCAGTTTCTAGACGTGATATCGAAATAAAATGCCTACATATATATTTATTATTAGTCAACATCGATATGAAACAATATGAGCCAAATCAGATATTTTTTTAGTGTTGAGTAGTGTTGTTGGAGACGATGATCTCGTTGACTGGAAGCTTTGCGTTACCTACCCCACATAAGCAAGATAATTGATGACAAGGTAATACAACGCGACCACGATATCAGCCAGGTGGTTTATTAACCATAATTTGTTATTATATTTGTAAAAGCGATAAGGCTGCTATCAATAGTAATACTATTATCTAATATCAAGGTTGTTAAACTTAATTTTGGAACTAGTTTGACAACAGCGCGGATACCTAACGACTATACATATACGGATAGTTTTAGGACCTTACCAGAGTGCGAGGCGGGTGTAGCTGCGGAAGCGGAGATATCTAGTAGGTATAACGCCGTATTTTAAACGGGAATTGCATTAACTTATTCGAAGATGCTTCATAAAGGGAGTGTAGATTGTATCATTGCGTCTCAATCAAGTATATTTAGCAATTAACAATTTATATGCACTTTGCATTTAAAGAAACATTGTCATTAGGTATCTTCGAACTCGCCCGCTCACACACCCGCTCTCTTCGGAGTAAGCGCATATGCACGTGTGCTCAGGCGCGCATCACTTTATTACTATAGCCACGTTGTGTGCGGCCCACGAGCCTATCGGCCCCGGTCGTCAGTCGCGGCCTGACGTTCTTCGCCGTTTCTACTCTACTACCAGTAATGAATGTGTAACTGGAGGCGCGTCATCCGTAGACTCAAAATTCGCACCTTTATTTATTTTTCATAGTTTTTCATCAGATCATGAATTTCTTTATTTTTATTTCTACCAGTGAATAAAAGTGCTAGTGGTATATATTCTATTTCATGCGTAGGCGTGACTGTTACATTTTCAATAAGGGAACAAAAGTATATTGTTGTTAATCGCTTCGCAAGGTTCGACTGATCTTTCGATCTGCACTCTTAACAGGTCAGTAATTTATAGAGAAAGAAGAGCATTTTTTAAGTTAAGTATATATAAATCAGGCATAGATAACAAAACTAAATTAGGTAAATTAAAAACTACAAATTAGATAATAGAAAATAGTGAATGCACAAAGGTGAATGAAGATGATAAGTAATTTTTTATATCGATATTTATATAAATATATAAAAAATCAATAAAGATTTTTACAATACATTACTGACACTCTGTTGATACGATATATTCCAAACATTCATTTTGAATGCTGTTTGATATAATTTATGTGAGTAAAATAAGAAAACAATTAAATCGCCGTTGAAAGTTCCAGAAGCTAGGTACAACGTTATTAGGTTTTTCGCAATTTCATGCATATTCAAAAGCACACTATTACAACTTCTTTTTTCGTTAAGTGAATTCTATTTCAACTCTGTGGTATACCAATTAATTTATCTATTTATGTCTAGATTTACTTTTCATGCATCGATTTACTTTTTATGTATTTTCTGATTTTTTTTTAGAAATAATTATAACTTCTTATGAACATATACTTATAACAATATTGTAAGCACGGTTTTATGAGACCTTAACTATTATTTTTACCTAGATGTTAAGTTCGTTAGTACAATCACAATAATAAACAGAATAGACTAGTTAATTATTTCACTTGATTTTTATCATAAAATAATTGAACAAAATAATATTGATAGTATTAAAATAAAATCTCCAATGAATAAGTAAAAGAAGTTTTAGTTAGAATCTTGTGTCCGAAGTACACAAGATTCAATCAAATATATAGGAACATCATAGAAAAAACTAGAATTTGACCCAAATTAGAATAACTTGTCATATATAACTAACGTACAACTGAAAGTTTATTTCTTTTTGTAAGAGAGTAAAATGCAATGTCCTGTAAATACCTTGCCTGTAGGAGAATATTATTATTTTTTTATTAATCATGTATCTAATCTGTTAATTATTTAAATGCCAAGATCCTAGTGTTAGATACTTAACAAACAAAAAGATAGGACATTTTAAAAATATTCGGATTCAACTAATTATAATAATTACAAATGCACTTTTTTGATTAATTATATTAACGTCACTAATGGATTGTTTGTCTTTACATAAGAGAAAAATGGAAATAGAGAGTGCAATGGAATTTTAAGGGAATTAGTGCAGATTGTTGTATATAAATTGCAATACTAGACCGTCCAGTACGAAGGCAAGGGTTATCGCATAATCACGTGCGCAAAAATGGCAAATGTCAATGGTGGCGTGGTAGCAAATCTCGCCACGATCGTTACTTGTGATTATAATCAACAGTATAACAAAAACAAATATTCAGTTACATGAAATGTTTATATATATCGTTTGAGAGAGGTTTATATTGATTTGCGCTTGCTTGCGCCGACCCTATTCCTTAATCAAGGTGGTGAGAAATTTTGGCGCCTTTTTTGTCATCTACGCCAAAACTGTTTCGAGTAAGCCAACTTGAATAATATAGATTGAATGATAAATTTGATATAAGAAAAATAAGAACTTTCAACTAAACTTACGCTAGAGACAAGAATCTGTTTTGTAATGAAATATGATTTATAACTTGTCATTCTTTCTTCTGCTGACACAGCCCTACAGAAGTTGTCAATAAAATGTGCGTTTGAATGTGCAAGCAAAAAAAACATTTATAAATATATACGTTTTCAAATATAGCTTCCAGAACTTTCACAAAACAGCCTCATGTACTTTTTATTTTATTTTTAAGCTTTCAATAAAGTATAATATTGTGCTTGATACCTGCTACAATCCAATCAAAAATCAGAAATTTAACTAAATTTGGTTTAAAAATAACAAATATTTGTGCCCTTCAGTCTCATTCGACATTGTTATATAAAACGCATGTAAAAATACGGTATTATAAAAAATATTAATTTTTTTCAGCATTCAAAGAATTACATAACTAATTTTTTATACCGTAAAAATTATTCTAGTGTAATTTTTTTTGGTGTTTTCTAATAATGATGGTTTTAAGGTCAGAGATCGACATTGTCTTGCCCTCGGGAATACTACAAATCCCGAGGGATATGGTGTGTAGTAGGCAGAAACCAAGTGTTTCGTAATTTGTAACCCACACCACAGATTATTCGGTAGATCTAGAATTGATGTTTAATAGTGAACTGTAATTTTGGACTCATGATTACATCATTAAAAAACCATTGCAACCAATTGTTTGTATAAAAAATATTATGTTTATTGAATTTTTATTAAATTATATACATTTCAACTTTTATAGCGACGGTAACAACCGGATGGCAACACATTCTATTCTAAATAAATTTTTAATATGCTGCCAAGACACTAGGCAAGACGCTTAGTCTTGTCTAGTCTAAATAAAAGAATTTCATTATCATAGTGTTCGAGGTTTAAAACTTAAAATGATGATTCATCTTTACATGATTATTAGACGATCGACTTAATATTATAAATGTAACATATTTTTGAGAATGAACATCAGCGACTTTATTGGGTGTGTTTTGGGGAGATGACAGTGCGAGCTTTTTTTTTATACCAATCGTTAATATGTAGAACTAATGTTAAATACCTATGATCGTAGAAGTTTATCCAAATTAAAATAATATTAGATAAGCGTGGATACGAGGTCCATAATTTCAATTAATTAACTAAGTACCTAATAAACTAGTGGTCAAATGTATTTGGTTAAGTATATCTCCATTTCTTTCTGGTTTTTAGAACACAAGGGCAAACTTTACATTAGGGCTGAAATAATGTATGGTGATAGTGATTACGTTTCCTATGCCGTGGGGTACCTGCAGAGTAGAAAGAACAGCGCACCTGTAACATGTGTGATAATGGTGACTGAGGTAACGGCACCAACAGTTGTGGTATATCTGTCCGAAACAGTTTCTTTTGTTCTTTATATATAATTATTATATATATAAAGAATAAAATAAATTTACAGATCCCGCTATTTGCATGATGAATACAAATTAGCTGCTTTTGTAATCAAGTTTATAGGGCATTACAAGGTTTATGGGCTAAGGTTACGTTTTTAGCAATTATGTATTGAAGCCTTTCGCATTGTGAAGCTATGTAGGTATATGTTTGCTTGTGATATAATAAATTAATGAATTACTAGGCATTAGAGCCTAATAAGTAAAACAGTTTGCTCTACTAGTATATTGTTATATAAACGTTTGTATATACAGTGTTCGACAGATGACCATCTAATTTGCGCTATATACCTACACTTTCACTCATTTAATGCATCGCGACTTTCCCAAAACTCTGACTGACAAATTTAATAATTAGTTAATGTACTCACATCAGGAATTATCTCAAATAATAGAATAGATTAAGGGTGTAAAACTATAGATTTCTGTTACTTAATGAACTGAGTGCTACTAAAATTTATATGGAAGCAGATGTAATTTTTTAAGATTCGATTTGTACCACATCGTTTAATTAATTTATTAACCATAATCAGTTACACTAAACTATACTCTAACAACATTAACGTATGACCTACTTTGTTCTTTTTCCTTTTTTATGGTCACAGTCGTATGTACGTCGTATTTAATAAGTTGTAGCAATAACTCCGACAGACCCTTCAGAATTGTTAAAGAACAGTACTGATTTGGAATACGAGATAAATAATTATGTTTATACCTTGTAATACTACTTGTAAAGAGCCCAGCAAATATATCGCAAGATAATAATGATGTCTGTTGAAGTCTGCGCGCGAATGTCGGTCCCCACGTCACAGGAGGGCCGAGGGGCCAATGACCAGAGTTATCTTAGCCTAGTAGATCTCCTGGTGCCTTTATTGCTACGGTCTAATTCGATAAGTGCAACTAAATCTATTTGGATGCTTTAAAAGTATTACGAATGGCGGGTCGCAAGGATCTCTCGTTAGTATTTCATGAATATCTTTCTTATTGCTCGCTTACATCATAAGTTGTGTACTGCATAATGTGTTTCTGGTCAGGTTCTCTTTTTATACGTCTTTACTTGTGAGTTGCATGTAGAGTATTTCGGTTGCAAAATCAACAGTGGCTAACTTAATATTTGGTACCGGCGTCAGTGTTGTCTAGTCTGTACAATATGTAATGCAGTAAGTAACCTTAGGGAAATTAACTATTAGTACTATTTGGTTTTCTTTCGGGTATAATACACAAATACACAAACAATGTGTATCTATTGCTATACTGTATTAACTCACATGATTTATTTAATATATATTTTTTATTTGACTACCTTAAGATATAACAAACACTAGTCAAAATTAATTTTAGACGCCAAATGCACACTAACCGGACCCACAGTGTGCTGTATTTGTTTCAGAAGTTGTTAAAGACGCGATGACAATGGTGGCGTTTAGCGCGATAAACGTGGTGCTGGGATGTGTTATGGCGTTGTTCATAATACTTTTCACCATCAGCTCCATTGCCCGTTACTATATAAAGGTATGGTGTCTCAGGTAATTTTCTACTTTTATTTAGTTTTTAATCGATTTTTATAAATATATTATTTATCTGTTTTGTTTGTACCAAAATATATTTATTTGTATTAATTAGAATTTGTGGACGTAAAAAAAAATTTAAAAAGTTATTATGCACTTCAGAAAAATAAAAATATGTTTAAGCAATTAACAATTGAAGTGGTTTTAATTATAAGACGACAACTGATATTTTGTAAATGTATTCTATTTATTTGTTGATATTAATTATTATAAAAACAGTAGATTGCCGTTGCACGACTTACGACTATGTAAGTCATTGTATGAAATACATTATCTAATCCTTAGTAATTCAAAGTCCTGTCGGTATCAACTCACGTGTATAGAATTAAATATAAGACGTGATTAATTATTGCAACATGTAACAGATATGATACAATAATTATTTCACAAATTAAACTTACGCGAAGACTGTAGTTGATGGATAAAATAGCTGATGAAAATACCTAGGGGTACGTTAAATATCTTGCTGATAAAGTGACTGATTGTGAAACATAATCTCTTAGATTAACCGTGTTTATGAGGTATTTAGCCAAGGGAGTAAGTTTGATAATTACCTCTTCACTATTTTTTTCTACTCAACCAATGTTCTTGAAATTTTGTATACCTACATATAGTTGGGTGTACGGAAAAGGACAATGTAGTTCATCCCGAAAAAACGTTCTATAACCGTGGGATTAATCATAAACGTCTCTGCAAATTGTTATACGTGTTTGGAATTTAAGTAATACAAAAATCAAAAGACGGCGCTGAGCGCAAAGCAATGTCGGGTAAAAGCCAATCAGAATATCCCAATCTGATTCCAACTTTTCGATCTCAACTGACTTGTATTATAATGAGAAACAATCTCACTATAACATGCAACACTCCTCACGCTTTACTCAACCGATATTAGTGAACATTCATAAGGAAGGATATGTAACACAATTTATCCCTAAAAAGTTCTGTTTTCATTGGAAAATCACACGGGCGAAGCCGCGGATAAAGGCTAGCCAAAGAACAATAAAAAATGTTTACAATAATCTTCTAGCTCGAGATATACAGAAGTATAGTTTTAACTGCACTTCACTCACTACCACAATCAATTTTCAAATAAATTAGAACTCCTAGAAAATGTGTAAATTTGTAAAAACAAATGTTATACGCATTTCGCATCGTCACAGATAATTTATTGGACACCAGTAGAAATAGGCTTCGGAACGATATATTCGGTAAGATTAGCGTTTGGTTATCTAGATATTTTTAAAAACACATTTCCTAATTACATTGTTTTTTTTGGATTCTACTTCAATTCCACAGCAATGGGAAAACGTGAGTTAACTAATTTAGAAGGATTTTTATATTTCGTAATGTGTGACCGTCAAGTTTCCATTTAATCCATCCTCTTATGTTGTGTCGACGTAGCTGCTTACGGTGGTACTTGCCGTGATGTTACATCTAACAATGATATATTGTTT
This sequence comes from Heortia vitessoides, assembly GCA_020976665.1. Lineage (NCBI taxonomy): Eukaryota > Metazoa > Arthropoda > Insecta > Lepidoptera > Crambidae > Heortia > Heortia vitessoides. Next base: position 7,455,827 of record JACJUM010000875.1, read on the forward strand.
AAAGTTTTCCTTATTTGTTGGATTCACATTAATATACTAGGGTTCCCTATGAATGTGTTTTGCCTATCCATTAGATTAAAGAGATGTTACATATAATTATTTATTTCACATGCGTAAACTATAAATAAATCAATATTAAAATCGGTCTGTGTTAAGAAGATAAATGTAATTGTCTGTGAGCCAAAGTTACCCCAAAGGTCAAGATAACACGTATTTACTGTATCTAAACAATGCTCTTATTGCATATTTATATTATTAATATTGTACATATTTCTATGTTTCAGTTCACACTGTTCATTGTGTTATCCCTAATATTTGCGGCAGCACCGCTGCCTTTGATGCTCTTCAGGCCGTTTGATCCACGGAATGCCTTGTAAGTATCTTTTTTTATTTGTAATTAATAACGAAATGTCTTTATTTATTAAAAATCTTTACATATAAAAGTTTCGATAGAACCGATTTTAATAAATTTTTGCTTACTGTGTACTGCTTGAGAGATTACGCAGTTTATATGTCAATTTATAGTGTCAATATTTTTTCACTATAAACATATAAGTATATTTAAGACAGGACAACGTCCTGTTAGGTTACTATAGTATTTTTAGTAGTTGTAATATCAAAACACAATAATATTACCTAACCATTATATTGCTGTTGCTGTAAAGAGTACACTAAATAAAAATCTTCACGATGCATTAGATCATAAAGAAAATATATTGTGCCTATGTATTTTTCCGTAAGTTATGGGTATTTAATTACTGTTATCTGGTTATTGTATGTCTTGACTTTGAACTGAAATAAAACGTATAAATGTAGGTATACTTTGGACTTAGAAAACAGTTTATTTATTATCTTAATCATATCATGCAGGGCCGACGCAGATTAACCAGGAAATTACTGATTCCTACCCAATTGAAATAAATGTATTCTACAAAACTGTTATATCTGTCTCTTATATCAATCTGTCACGCAGGCGAAAAGCTAGTAACTAATACGTACGAATTTGAACAGATAACGCTGTTATTAAATGAAATTTCTCTTAAGACTATCTCCGGCTAGTGGTATGGGCGATGGTTTAGATAAAATAATGTATTGTGGTCGAATATTTTTCATTTTAAGATTCAATTCGAGAAACCTTGGCCAATTAATTCATTATACCTACAATCACGTTGATAACTATTTTGTTTACCTTTGCAACTAATTAGCGTGATAGTCGATTACGTAATGGATTGTTTGGTGATGTACGTGCCTATCCCCAATCGTTATTGACTTTTTGATTATGTGTATGCTTCGGGACTTTTGTTGCATAATTATAGAGCCGCAGCACTCGCATGTGAATTCTTACATCTGTAATTGTCTTAATATTTATTAACGATAAATTTGTAACAAATTAGAAAGACCCCTTCGAAATCAGTTACTAAATTGATACTTATACATGAGGCAATAAAAGTAGAACTCGTAGGTTTATAGTGAAAGTGAAATCCAAAACCACTGCATAGGTTTAATGTATTCTTTCACTTAGAAAGGTTCACTATTTAGGTTAATTATATTAATATTATTGTACCCTTTTTGATAATTTGTGTCATGAAAGCCGGTAACTTTTTAGAGATTGTGCACAGCATAGCAATAGGTAAGAGTGAGGTGCCAGTGCAGACGACCGTAATAAAAGGTTTTAATAGAATATTAACTAAATATTATTGATTTCATCAAAACTACACAAATCAATTATCGTCGCATAGGTACAAATTTGTAAAATATTTGCTACAGACTTTAAACTATATATATTGGAGATCAGTATCAATTAAAAAAAACTTTGTAGATTTGAATTGTTTGAAATGTACAAATTACATACAAAAATCAGCTAATAATTCTATTATACAAATCTTTTAAGAATTTCAAACAATCAGAAATGTTTTTACTATTAAATAATTTGGAAGAAGAAGATTTGAAGTTTTATTAACCATGTTAATTTACCTAGCATGCACACTTTTGTTGACGCCTCGATCATATATTTGATTCAAGTTGGAAGTACGCCGTTCGACGTAGGCCTCCCCAAGAAAGGGGGAATTTGCCCATGATTGCCGCACTGGGCAAGCGTCTTGGCAATCACAGAAAGTAACTTTTGCGACGGGAATGCTGCTGCCCATCCCCACCCTGTGCATTTAAACTACACTGTTTCAGATGGATATACCGCCATCTACCTGTTCTGGTACCTTATTCGCCTCTTATGTCACCTTGAAGAACTATTCTTCTCTAACGGTATCACACGGCTATGCCGGTACCACTCGGCCGATTTAAGTTAGGCGATGTGTTTATCTTTTGGAATATAAACTAACGAGTTATAATTGTGTGCGTAGAATACCAGCAGCGCTTCTAAGGATCACGGCGCGATCTCTCGGCATCCGCTGGACGGTCCGGGGTCTCGAGAATGTGGACAACTCTCGGGGATCTGTAGTGCTATTGAACCACCAAAGCGGCCTTGACCTCTATGGTACGTTATCTATGTTTTATTACTACATAGGTACATAGGTTTCGAGAACGTCAACCCCAAAACATAGATATTTGTATACGTATACGTTTCTCTCAGAATTTATGCTTTGTTATAAAAGTATACATGACGACTTTTACTTGCACGTGTTTTTTGATACTGTTTCAAGTTAATAGAATAATTATTATATAGAATCTATTTAGCATTTTTTCTAAATAGATTGCTATGTATTATCGAACCTTAATGTAGTAGAAAACGTTTTTAACATTTTAAAGAGTTCCGAGTTCAACGGCTTTAATTCGTTTCTTAATCCGTTCCTCTGATGTAGTACGAATATTTTTTTCCATCACCCATTTATTAATGTATAATGATAATAATAGTGTAATCAAAGAATACTGCGATTGCGATAAAACCCTTAAAACTATTAGTAAGTATGTCAGGGATTTTGTAAATGATTTATATTTTAATAAAAATATAATAAGCATACCTATTAACGCCTCTAGTGTTTTTATGTTCATTCATTGTGATTGTGCAAGATAACAAAATGGTTAATAACAAATGTTTACTGTTCCAAAGATTTCGGTTTGTTGTATGATATGACGCATTTTAATATTTTCAAGTGCATCTTTACTTAATTAAACTATTCATAAAAATAAATTTGTTAATTTGAATTTTATTTATGTTTTGTAAGATACTAAACTAAGAAAATCATAAACAAAGATAAACATAATTAATTCATCAGACTAAAGAAAATATTGTTCTTGTTACTAGATATTCCAAAAAGATCTAAACTGTTTTCCAACTGTTTTCCAACTGTTTTCCAACTGTTTTCCAAC